>PNEQ01057700.1:0-15327 GCA_003012365.1 Medauroidea extradentata
TTGTTTGGAAAATAACACTGCTGACTTAGGACATTTTGGAAAGAAATCCAACTTACACTGTAGTATAAAAGCTATGACTTAGGAGCTTTTGGAATCCCTGTTACAGCCAGCGATGCAAACAGTAAAATGTTGCATATTCCACCTATAAACACAATATTGGTAAAAAGTGACTTAGGCACTTTTGGAATCCACCTCTTCATTTCCTAGAAAATTAAAAAAAATTCACATAGGTGAAATGTCTTGAGTCACTGAATTGCACAAGGTAGTTGCAATAACAAATTATCCAAGAAAAGTAAAAAACCTTCACTTTAGGTGAAATGTCATGAAACACGGAATAGCGCAAAGGGGTACAAGGCACTTGGAACAACAAATTCTTGTTCGTTTGTCATGTTTGGCAGTTGAACATAACCTACATCTCCTGAATGTTGGTAATTCCTCGGGTAAATGCATTCCAACTTGGAAGAACCTGGTTTCTTCTGGTACACTCAGGGGTTTTCCATTCTTTTCAAACCTTTTGCATAGGTAGTTTGCAGAATTACTGCCTTTTCTCTTCCTTGAAGAGAATGCTCCTACTAAGTACTTGGCAACGCTCAAATGATAGTCCAAGTGTTTTCTTGAACTGTTGGTAGAGTTGGTAAGAGAATACAAAATAAATGAATTCACCATTGCAGAATCATTGAAGAAATAAACGATTCTGTGCCACCACTTTCTAGAACGTCTTGAGACTGTATAGGAAGAACATAGTTGATCAAACCGATCGACACCCCGCATGTAGTTTGTGTAATCCCGTACAGCTTTGGGACATCTGACTTATTGTCTACTGCCATCTCTTTGAGTACGTGTCACCTCAACTACATCATTTGGGTCATGTGCTGATGTGACAATGTTGACATGTCGATTATCTCTCCACTGTATGGCACAAACATTGTTCTTCACAAAATATATGTGACTTCCTTTCTCCAACTTGTTCTTTTTCTTTAGAAGCGGAAGTAAATCTCTCCTGTTTGATCTCACAGTTCCTACAGCATACAAGTTATTGCAATGAAGAATTTGCAACAACTCTACTGAGCTGAAAAAGTTATCAAAGACTATCAATGTGGGGTGTACACTACCATACAAAGCTGCACATAGTTTTGTAACCACCCTAGATCCTAAAGTTGATCCTGAGTCTTCTGCACCTATGTCAACAGAATCTTTACCTGTGTACATGTCAAATTCACTCATGTAGCCTGTCAAGGGATCAGACCGTGACCAAACCTTATAGCCACGTTTGATGGGCTTTAGTGGCATATATTGTTTCATGCTAGACCGTCCTTTGAATAAAATCATGCACTCGTCAATTGAATGGTAAGAAGATGGACAGTATTCGGAGAGAAATTTGGCATTCAGCTTGCCAATCAGAGGCCTGATTTTATGAAGCTTATCATAACCTTCCTCACCACGTTTTTTTTGCTTCAGAATTGTCGTTGCAATGAAGAGCTTGCAGTAATTTTTTGAAGCGCTTACAAGTCATTACTTCACAGATAGGCTCAACTTTGAGCAAAGGATCTGATGACCAGTAATGATCTACTGATGGAAGAATATGAATAGTCATGAACAATAGTATACCAAACAAGGCCTTCATTTCTGCAACTGTTGTTGGGACCCAATTAGCCAAACTATTCTGTTGTGCATATAAATTAGTCTGCGAAACTAAATGGTGAAACAGTTCTTCATCAAAAAATCTGCAGAAAAATTCTCCTGGACTACTACACTCATCTGGAGAGAAGTTAGGCCTAGGTTTCAGAGGTTCACTAAAGTCTGGCAATGACACAAAATGCTCAGTGAGCCTTTCAGGCCAAACCACTTCACTATTTCCATCATCACCATCGGTTTCACTACCACTTGACTCTGAATCACAGTGGTCAGATAATGTATTGTTCACTGTCTCAAGGTTCCTATCTAACACTTCATCCATTACTTTAGTAGCACTGCGTGTATTTTTGCGCGGAATCATACATTTTATAATTTCCTTTTCTTTGCACTGAAGAACTTGTTCAACTTCTTTTACTGACCTTCTTGTCTGACGTGCCAAAGTACCGGGTGGTGTGGCTCTCTCAGATGAACCTGATGCGATTGGATCCCCAATGGTTTTGGCAAATGACTGAAGATCTGGTGGAATATCTTCTTCCTCCTCGTCTGTATCATCACCATCAGCTTCGGAATCGTCCTCATCGTCTGGTAATGCATTGAAAAGTGCTAGTGCTTCCTCACGTGAAAGGGTTTTTCTCGCCATAAATAAGATGTCTGTAAATACCAATGATACATGTAACCGTCGATGAATAATTGTAATTACTGTTACAAGGTGGTCATTCACAAATAATTAAGTTTTTCGTGGGACATCCCACAGGCTATGGGAAGTATATTCCCATGTGCAAATGTGTATACTTTATGTGATAAAAATAAAATTTCTTTACTTATGCAAATGCCGCCACTGTAAAAAGTTCGTAAAAGTATAATACTTAATCACACGTAAGTATGGAAAGATAATATAACTTACAAGAAAAATTAATTACCTTCAAAGAGAATGAATCTTCAACCAAGCTTTTTGTCAACAACCATAGATTACAATGTACAGTGATGCAACACTTTATGACATGCTCCTGTAAATTTTAAAATAGGTTCGTTAGACATTTCATAGATGGCAGCAACAAACGGAAGTTGGAAATATTTATCCATTATGTTTTTAAAAATTATGAAGCTAGTGGTAAATATTTTACCAGTGCCTTATAAAGGGTTAAGAAATCGGTAAATTTATTAATTTCGACACACATATTTTATTATTACTGGTAGACTTTTGGAAGTTGAAGCATTAAAAAAATGTTATTACAGAAGAATTGTTTATTCAAAAGATATTAAGAGGCTACATTAACAATTATGTGTATTTGACTGTGTGTTAAATACTAAGTTTACGTATCACCAAAACAAATACATTTGTTTTCTTTTGTGTTGAATACTAAACTTTTACTTTTGTTGCTGGAAGAAGCTGCTAGGGATGTCCTAGGGATGCATTTAATACAGGTCCCAGGGAGCTCCTAAGGATGTCCCAGGGATGTGTTTGATACAGATCCTAGGGAGCTCCTAGGGATGTGTTTAATACAGGTCCTAGGGAGCTCCTAGGGATGTCCCAGGGATGTGTTTAATACAGGTCCCAGGGAGCTCCTAGGGATGTCCTGGGGATGCATTTAATGCAGATCCCAGAGAGCTCCTGAGGATGTCTTGAGGATGTGTTAATTACAGATCTCAGCGAGCTCCTAGGGATGTCCCAGGGATGTGTATGCCAGACATCCTAGGGATGTCCGTAGGTAGTACTTTTCCATGAACTTTTCCTACATAAAAAGGACTTGAAATGAACTTCCCTAGGACGTCCTACGGACGACAGTTCCCACATCCTATGGACGTCCTCGGGATGTCTGTGTGCTGGTAGGGAAGATGAATGGCGTAGGAAAGGGTAGAATGAATAATCAATTAATTTTTCAAGTTTTACACTAAATATCATTATTATTATTAAGTTCGTAGATTTGTAAATAGGAAAATTATTTAAGTATACTATTTTTGGTCTCTCTGCCTTATTAAATAAAACACACTAATATTTCTTTCAATTTAAAACTGCTTTCCGTTCTTCACAGAAAGATGCATACAATGCGCAGACAAGTAATTCCATTTGTCAGTGTGGGTGCTACATTTTACAAATGATGGATGTCTTCAAACTTCAATAAAATTGCGTGTATCAATTGCACAAGATTTGAAGCAGTAGTATTTCGTGTGTGAAGTCATATTGGGTAATAATGTATTTTTAATAATAAGTCAGATATGTAGATAACATTATTAATTCGAGTTAAAACTTTTAATCACTCAGTACCAAAAAGGTATGCACAGAAGTGAAAACATTTTAACATCATTGAAAGAAAGTTAGGTTCTGGCCACTGTCGTAGAAGTACAGGTCTGGACACTTGCCTATCTACCAATGTATTTTGCTTGACCCCCTTGTTGTTTGGCCGTAGTTCGTCAAGTTACCTAGAATGTTGTACTTTTTGGTGCTGTAATCCGGGGGGTCGGACTCAAACTCCGCCTACTTTTTTCCATTGTTAACATTATAAAGTAAATAAAGGTTGCTGGAGTCATGCTCTAAAATTGTGAGTGAAGGAAGTATTTCATAAATTGATAAAAAAATTCGTTCTGATAAATTGTTTATCTTAGGGGGGGGGGGGGAGTGGCCGGAGTTTGAGCCCGACCACCCTGACTGCAGTGCCAAAACGTGTAGCATTGTTGTGAACTTGGCGAACTGCAGTCAAACAAGGGGTCAAGTTTCCAGGCGAGTATCCAGACCTGTTCTTCTAAGGCCGTGGTTCTGGCCAACCAAAGTTGTTTCTTCCGTTACACATGCAATGACGAAATTTGTGAGATAACAGAACAACGTTGAGCAGACTAAGGTTAATTCTACTACAGGTTTAGAATGTAAATGTGTTTTCTCAGGGGACAGTTCGATACAGGGATATTTTTTGTCGCTTTATTTCGCGGCTGTTGCAAAAGTGACAAGAATAATATGAATCTGCAGTAAAATAAAATTTAAATAGGATTGGAAATAACAAAAGTCATTTCACTTATTTTAAAATTGAAATTAAACCAATTTCGTGTTTTAAATTATCAACTTTAGGTAACTTAAAATTCAGGAAAGCTCTGAGATTTGTCAGTTTGTACCCATTACCAATACTAGCGCTCAAGCGGGAGAAATTTTCCCTGTGACAAATTTTTAACAGGGAATATCAATAATCACTACTCATGCGAATACTAACAAAAAAAAAAAACTGCAGAAATGTACTATTTCCCTCATAGCATGTTGGCTTGTGGCAAGCTCGCTGTTTGATTCTAAGTTTGCTTGCTTGTTAAGCTTAAATTGAATAGCTGGATTCAAGCATGTTTCAACCCTTACTTTTGGCAAGCTTGCCGAACGCTCACCAACTTGCTTGTTGTTACAAGCTAAAATTTTCGTCTTTCGTTTGTTTACTAGTTGAGAGGCGCTTGGAAGAAAGGCGGGATGTAAAATTGCTTATAATTCTGAAAAGTAGTACACATGTCTGCAGAAAATACTTCTCAACTTGGTAACACAAGTTTGAATCAAGCTTTTCAGGGCAAGCTTTAGTCAAGCTTGCTGAGTGGAGACTAATTAGTTGAGTCAAGCTTGATTCCCTTTAACCGACTTGCTGAGGCAAGCTTTATTCAAACTTAACAGTTTGTTGTGGCAAGCTTGATTCAAGCTTGAAACAAGCTGTCTTTGCTATTTGGGTTACGATTAATTACAGTGAATATGATGCGAGCGGAGATTGCGGTGAGGAAATGAATGTTGTAATATTTGCGGTTAAATTATACAAGACAAGTCCTGCACGACAGCGGCGTGTGGAGGGCAGGCTGCCCGGTAGCGCCAGCTCGTCAGGGAGGACAGCACTCGGATAGTTCGGGTCGTGCGGCCGACGGCCATGGCGCTAGCTGATTTAATTCTCTCCCGCTCGGCGTCTTAGATACGTAGGGGACTCTTTAGGCGTCCCCCATGCCTCGAAGTACACACCAGACACTCGCATGGGATATCGGGCACCTGGACGCCCACTCACACAATACCAAAACACTAGGGGATTGGCTGGTTTTCGGGATACCATAACCTTAAGGCCGTGAAGAAGCTAGCCTATAATTAACACATGTACTCACTGAAGTGGTTATTATTGAAGAATCACCATACATCCGTACACATATCATGATGGCGGTGGCTGAAGCGGACCCGAACTTGTGCCTGTCCATTGGGCAAAACTGCACAGTAAAAGCAGCCACGTGGGCTGGATGAAAATTTAAATAAAGCGAAGCCTCTGGGCGTCACGAGTTGCAGGGGTGGAGGTGGTAACTCCGGGCACATAATAAAATTAAGTGGAAAATGTTCCAGATACAAAAATTAACTATTGATCCACTGTGGTAGGTTGAACTAAGACTTGCTGGTGCCCAGAGCGATACGGAGTCGACCTCCCTCGTACGCCGCTAACCGCCAACTGACGAGCCCGTGACGGTGCACCTGCCTCGTCCAGCAAGTTCCCACCATGTGTTCGTCGTTACACAAAAACCCTTAAACAATACCAAAACAAATGGAGGCTAACTTTTAAACGCAAATTTTTGACGATTAGAGTCTCAAATAGTATTAAGGAATGTTTCTATAGTCATTTTTAGACATGCAGTTTCCAGAAATTTACATTATGTTACATTGTGGTAATGTGTAAATTAGCTCTTGAATTTTTAGGAAGGAACGAAAAACACTTGAAAGAACTTAACAAAATTCTTATATTTAAATTCACTTGAAAAATTACTTGCAGAATTTATGCAGCACGGCTGGCCACGTGGACGAGTCCATGTTGCCGGCATGGTGCAGGGGTGTTTCTGAGACCTTGGAGGTTAAACCTGACAGATGTTAATTAAAAACTATTTAAATGCAAACGAGGTCACCTCTATCCTTTAAACTTCACACAGCAAACATGGGTTCGACCCACGTTTCCGCATTTTGCCCGTAAGTGGCAGCATGACACTCGCCATGTAAGCAGCAGTTTTCAGGTGTTAATGTGTATGGGGCACTTTCCTTACATTTATTGGGGCTCTTAGCACCGACGCACATTTTGGCACCACCTGACGTCACGGGGACGGCGTCTGGGCGCCACTACCTCTTAGCGCAATGTTGCAGGGTGTGTTCCTTTATGCGGATGTGGTACTGCCCGCCTCGACTGTTCGAGTTGGTAGGCGCAGTGTGCACGACGGGCTTCAGCTGAGGGGACACAGAACAGTCCGCATCAAATAATAGAAAGTAGTAGTCGCGTTTAATAATTATGCTTACATTCTCAACAACTCGCTAGTGGGGTGGGCTAAAAATATCAGGAAAATTGTGGGATAAAAGTATGTAAATTAATAATAATAAACAGGTGAAATTAATTATTTACGATTAATTATATGTAGATATAATAAGAAAAAACATACAGTAGTATAGAAATAGCCTATTTTAAAAAATTATATCGTGGGGAGAGGGCTATGAAGATGAGAGAAATTGTGGGGTAAAAGTATGTAAAGTAATAATAAATAGCTGAAATGTACTATTTACGATTAATTTCAGTGAAATATGACTGATACATCCTGTATTTACAATTTATTCTCGTTCCTAAATTATTAAACGATAGAGAGAGGTATTTATATACTTTACATGCCACATAGACATACACAATGCATCGTAAGCTTTGTTTTTCTGTTAATATCGGCACATAAACGTAATTATTCCTAACCAACACACTGCCACGCCCCTTTGTTTTGACGATGGAAAACATGGCCGACACAAGTTCAATTGGGCTTCAGCCAGAAAGCACTTCCGCCCCTCTATGTTTATTATATATCTCGTTGTGTAATGGCCATTTGTACTACACACAGTTGAATTTTACCTTAATACACATACTCACATATCGCAGTGGAAACATGTGTTATCAGCATGGCAGTTTCTTTAATACTGGATCTGCACAACTAACTAACTGTTGCGTAACATATATGCCTACTTTCAATAGATAATGCTAGGGGCACTATTACCATATCAACAGACATAATGGCGAGCGCGTAAACATGAGTATCGGACTTAGAATTGATACAAAACATGGCAAATTTCAAAGTTAGTAAACTACGAATTTCTTCACGTACTGCTATTTTTCATCACTGTAAAAACATTTTTTATTTTTAAACTGACACGAGAGGAGGTCGCAGTGAGGGTGAAATAGACTGACGTTTCTTCGGTGAAGAGTGTATTAGATTTTCTCCGGCATGGCAAGGGCGTGTGAGGACAGGTTTCCCGGTAGCGCCAGCTTGTCTGGTGTAAGTGACGAGCACCTCGGTTAACTAGGTTGTGCGGCCGACAGCCATGGCGTTAAAAATTCCCTCCTACTCGACATCGTGTTTCGCAGAAGACTCTTTAGGCATTCCCCACGCCTCGATGAACACAACAAAAGCACTCGCCAGGTATATAGGGCACCTAGACGCCCACACTGAGAATACACAATACACTTAATAAAATCTGTTCGTTTTGAGGACCCCCGTACCTTAAGGCCGGGAAGTTTTATTGAAACGTCTCCGTAATCCAAACAGTATACATCAAATAGCGGCGACAAAAGCGGGTCCGGACCTAGTCCGTCCAGTGGGTGAAGCTGTGTGTGAAAAGCTAACCACATGGACTAGAGAGATAAATTGAATACTGAAACCCCTGGGCGCAATGAGTTGCAGGGGTGGATGGGGTTCCTCCGGCACTGAAGTTAACGAAGAGAAAATGTTCCAGACAAATAGATATGCTATTGATACACTAAAAGATTGAACAAAGATGAGATGGTGCTGGAGCGACACGAAGCTGTCCGCCTTCGAACGCCACTTATCGCCAACTCCCGAACGCTTGGCTTGCTTCCTGCATCGGCAGCAATTTCGCGTCAAACATTCGTCAAAACACAAAATGCACTTTTAAAACACAGAATATAGAGTCAGTAAATTTAAAATTATTATGCTTACTGTTTACAGTCCCAAACTTCTTCTGGGAATGTTTATATTTTAATATTACAAATGTTTTAGTTTTAAAGTAAATTTGTATTATGCCGTATTATTTTGTGACCAAGTAAATTTCAGCTCCAGATTAATTTTGAAAGCACAACAAAACACTGACATCACTTTAGAATATAAAACCAATTAAATTAATTAAAAAAATTTTTGAATTACACCACGTGGTCAAGCTCGCCGAGTGGGTTTGTCTAAGACGTGTGAGGCACAAGGGTGTTTCTACGAATTTAATGGTTAAGCCCGACAAAAGATGATAACAGAATTTAAAAATGAATTTATGGATACCTCGGGCCTCAGAATTGAACCACCATGCATAGGTATAACCCACGTTCTCTATTTCTCTTGACGCGAGTGGATGCTGTGAGGTGTTAAATTCCACCTCATAGCTCAGGTAAAGTAAAGCTCAGTTCTCCAGCGCGACAGTGGCGTGCGCGGGGTATGTGCCTGGTAACGCCAGACCGTTATTGGAGAACGGGCACTCGGAAAAAGACTCTAATTTACAGGGCCATGCGGCCAACAGCTGTGGCATAGTAATAAACGCTCCCCACTCGTCGTCATAGGTAGTTACGCAGGGGAATCCTTTGGTATTCCCCACGCCCATAGCACAGAACAAAGCACCAAGAGAATACACCTTCAGCAAGGCACTGAGAAAGTGTGGGTTATAGGGTCCCGCGCCCTGAAGGCCGTGAAGCGGGAAGCAAATCAAATCCGTACCTCAGTGTATGATGCATTTATTGCATAACACCGTACTCCATACACAATGCAAACATGGCGGTGCTATAAGCGGGCCCGGTCCTCAGCCCAACCGGTGGGCTATGCTGCAAGGAAAAACACCACGTGGGTGAAATAAGAATTTAAGTTACGCCACTGGGCGGATGAGTCGCAGGGGTCGAGGGTAACCTCTGGGCCAATGAAAATTAAATTAAAGGTTCCAAAATTTAAAATGACGCTATTGATATAATACTGGTTGAACACAAGTCTTGAAGGGCCCAGAGTGAAACATGTCGAACCACCTTGTTCCGCCTTTTAGCACCGACTGGCGATTCCTTCCCGCGCCGATGACCTCATCCGGCCGAGCGCGGGAAGCAACCGCCGAAACACAAAATGCACTGAAAAGACAATGTGGCGGAGGCCCTGAACACTTGTAAAATTATGGCTAGATGATTAAAGACCCAAATTTATTTTGTGAGAATGTTTTAATGATATCAACTTCCTTGAGATGTCAGTATGTTTTAAAATTACATTACACAGAAGATAACTGACGATATGGAAATGATTAAAATATTTAACTAGACAAACAAAATGTTACAGATTCTAATTGAAGGATGAATTAAATAATAACACTTGCAAAAATAAACATAAAATAATTGGGCAGTGTACTGGATGCCCAACATTGTTCTGTAATCTCACAAATTTCGTCATTGCATGTGTAATAGAAGAAACAACTTTGGTTGGCCAGAACCACTGCCGTAAAAGAAGAGGTCTGGATACTCGCCTGGCCTTGTAAAATGTGTTTTCTTGCACCACACCTATTCTAACAAAATAGATTTGTTTTTAACCCAAACCATATAAAAATTAAAGCCTTCTGAAGTCCACCTTCACCCCGTTATATGGTAGGGATTATTAATATTTAACTATTTAACATTGATGTTTCTCACCCATAGTAGATTTGACCTTAATTAGACTTCCTTTTATTTACATGGGTGCGAGCAATAGAACCCCGTAGGTAAATTCTACTGCAGGTAACTAAGATTGATGTTAAAATAAGTTTGACACATGCAACATTTCGGCCTCTTGATCGAAAAGAGGGGTACTGATCAATCAGTAAAATTTCCTGACTTTTTTTTTTTAATTTAATTTTTCTTCTTGGAATTGCGGCCTCAGCCCTGTGGCAAGGATTTGCTTAACCTACCTCTTCTCAATTTTCCGACCCCATCAACCTTTTCCTAAACTCCCTCGCTCCCGTCACCTCAACCACCTCCCTCGCCAATTCATTCCAATCCTTCACCGTTCTCACCATCATAGTGTTTTTTCCTCTCTCTGTCCTCTTCCCCACCCTCTGTATCTTCCACTCATGATCACCCCTTCCCCTGAATATACCTCTCTGTATCTTGTCACCCAGTTGTGTCCACCCCCCACCCCCCTTACCATCGTAAACATCCTTACCAGCCGCTCCACTCTCCTCCTCTCCTGCAGTGTGCCCCACCCCAGTCCTCTCACCATTACTGATGGTCTGAAATCCTCCTCTCTCTTCCCCCGTGTCCCCCACTTATTTGTGACCCACCTAGCAGCCCTTCTCTGCACCTTTTCCACCTCTACCACTTCCCTTCCCACGTACGGGACCCAGACCGCCGCTGCATACTCCAAAACGGGCCTCACCATTGTTTTGTATCCCTTTAATGTTAGTGGATTATTTGAAAACCAAAATAGATTTGTTTTTTTTATTTTTTATTAAATTAAATTACCTCTCTACCAAGCATCGGTAAAGTTAATTTTACTACCGTTTTGTACGTACGTAAACTGTTGCAGCGTAACTAGCCGAAAAAGTTTTTTCCCTCTGTCAAATTCTATCATAAAACACGCATTTCTTTCTAACCTGTATTTTAATTAACCTTATTAATTCCTAATGATGAGAAAATAATTAAAAAATAATTGTAACCAAATTTAAATTGATCTAAGATGGTAGTTTATTTTCCTTTTAAAATTTAAACAAACATAAGATCTTACTGCTAAAGAGTTCTAGTAGTTTCGGGTACATGCACTTGTGTTTTAAGCAATAATTTAGGAATCAATCAAGTTAATTGGCTTCAAAATTTTAATTATTAAAAATGCCGTAGGTATTTGTTTTCTTCACGTGAGAAATTTCAAATTTTGATGAGAGGTAAATTTGTCACATATGTTTGGTGTTACTGATTTATATTTTTAGTTCGTATTTTGAAATGTAGGAATCATACGTAATTACGAATGTATTTGTTAAGAATTAAGGAAGGTGTATTCTGATAAATAGATCTGAACGGAAAAGTTAAAGAGCTTTTTATACAGTTTCGAAATAATATTTTTAATTTTTCTACTTTCAGGAACAAACTTTAAGCAGCGTTCTTATAAGTCCTTTGTTATAAGTGAAAGATCTCAACAATGTCTGTTGTGTCTACTGTGTCGTCACGAAGCAGTCAGCAGGTGAATATTGAATATTGTTGAAATACAGTATACGGGCCGCGAAACTGGACTGGTTAAATTGTTAATATTCTTCGATTTGTAATTTGTGTTTCCGATGTAGAACACTGTAGGCCTGCCTACCTGTGTGCCGACACTGCAGCGTAATTTTTTACTATGTTTTTTTTTATCGGCATGGCATTTGTAATGAGAATATGTTAGTTATGAACCAAAAATTATTTGATGTGTGTTACAAATGCCTTAAATTTCTTTTAGACTTCCAACTAATGTACATATTTAGGTGTGCCTTTTTGCTATTATAAACTAGCCAATTTTTTCCTGGCGGGATTTATAACTGCCCTAGCCCCTAATACTCTGCAAAGTATTCCATAGTAAAAATTTTTTATATCAGGTAAAAGAATCAGTTTTCAATCTAGAATGGACTTAAAAATGAAGTTTGGAATGTCAGGGATGTGCGAGTGGGAGGATTAATGGTGTATTTAAGGAGGGACTAATGGTTTTGTAGAATGGATTAGCTAAGATGTAGAGATTATAGAAATCAAAGTAAGTGGGCGTGGCTGACACATAAAAATACTGGCAGTGTATAGGTCACCAGGACAAGGATAGCAGACTATTGAGGTTGTCAAGGAAAATATTGTCAGGTTGAAGGATAGGCAGTGGGTTGTCGTAGCAGGTGATCTGAATATGCCATGTGTTCAACCCATCACACGAAAAGGGATAGGTAGAAACTTCACTGAAACCTTTAAAACGCAAATATCCAAATGTTGTGTTTTATTCCAAAAAATGAATTTTACAATACAAGTTTACCAGAAAGCCATCGTGTTTTTTTGTAGGACATTACAATTTATTCGAGAAAGAAAAATTAATGGGTTTTTTTGTTTAAAAAAAGTTCTGTTTCTGTAGACACCAACAAGTATAATTTACTAGTAAAGTTCATTAATTGTAATATGAAAACTTCAGGCATTAATTTTTGTTTTCCATGTATGGCACAGTTTCCGATCCGCAAAGAAATACTCAACAAAGTAATGCACTTTTTTGTTTTCAAATTTTGAAGCATGTGAAACGGTTCGTGGTCAACCAGACATTTTGGACGTGTTCGCAGATTCATGATGAGAAGTGTTCGTGTATGTGCAGATTCACGGGGTGATCATTTTGAACATTTCATGTAATGTTTGCCTACATCACTTAGCAGCATTTTATCAAGTATTGATGACTGTGCCGTGTGTCACATAATGACATACTCTTGTGTAGTGAAGGAACATTAAATTATGTGGAAAGATATAAACTGCCAGAAAATAGAAATTAAACAGGGTTTTTTGAGTGCTCGCATTATCTTGAACTACCTTTACACAAACCTTTGCAGGATTTTGAAGAAAATATGTATGTTTTAGTTTACTAGTAAAACTGTGTTTGTAAATTGTAAATTTAAATTTTTTTTTATTTTAAGAGAAAAACTTTGCATTATAGATGTAAGTTGTAAACATTATCTGATATCTAAATTTTTGTTCTCTTTCAGACTGGAATAGTACTGGCCAATCCAGTTACTGCAGATCTTTCTGTTTTGTTGATGCAAAAAATAGTTTCAATTAGTATGTCTAACATTGTCTATGCTCGTCGCTTGTGTCCTGATGACAATTTTAAGGATAGAGAAGTCCACGGAGTTAAAATGAAAATTCTGCGAGATGACTGTGAAATTGGACACCAAATTGTAACATGGCTGAAAGGAGCATTTGATGCTTTGCACAAACAATATGTAAGTACAGTTGTATAGTTATTATTAAAGGTGTTGAAGTTAAAATTATTTAATGCTTATTTCTGTACATATTTTTAGATGATGGGGAGTAAGGGATTAAAGATATTTTATTGGAAACTATAAGTGCCAAGTCTACAAAAGTTAGGGAATGTGGGTCATGACTAAGAAACTTCCGCAGCTTAGTGTCGTGCATTCATCTGCATTTTCAGGACGCAGGTCACTTATGTCCGCACCCACCCTACCCTCTCCCTCGTTATGCCTTCTTCTGTGACACTGCAAGGGTAGAGCAGTAAGAAATTGCATAGCATCATTGCAGGATATAATTTATATATGTGTTGTATAACGTGTCAGTCGCTGATAGAATATGGCATAGGGTTAGCTGCAAGATGGCCAGAGCAGATGTCCATGCTTAAATTGCAGTTGGGAAAGACTTCTGTGTATCAGCAAAGTCGATCCCCTGGCCAGTTTTATCTGGCATCCTATTATATCAGTTACGCAAAGGTAATGGCACGTCCTTATCGCTGTTGTCTTATATCTGCTGATGGTGGGTACTCTTATGCTTGCGCACGGAGCCAGATGGAGGGGAAAAGTACTAGCGGACCGTAAATAGTACAATCCAACCATAAGGAAATTGACTGTTCCAGGCCTTGAAGTTCTACTTTTTAGTGGAAAAGTAGGAATGGCCCTATTTTTGCTTAATGTCTCGTACTTTTCCAACTTTTTACCATCATTTAATGGCAGCAGCATAATTTTTGACTATTTACTACATGTTAGTGTAAGGTGGTAGTACTGCCAATAGTTGAAGTGTTGTAAGAGTATCCAAGTAAGTTATTTATTTTCATGTTTGCCCAAATGGGTCATTCCATGGAAAATCACCCAATTTCAATTATTTTGGTTGCTGACCCATTTTGAAAAAATTTGAAATTTTGTCACACATAATGTACATATTTCAACAGTGCAAACCCAAAGTTATTGATTTTGATCTGCCCTCATTTTGATTTTACAGAACAAAATGGCCGGTACAGTGTACCAAAATTTACATTTTCAAGGGTTTTTGTATTGTTTAATATCTTGATATCCATAAAAGATACAAAGTCATGTGTTATCTCATTGCAAAGAAGAGACTGAGGGCTATAAATAATGCTAGTAAAAATAAACAGAATGATGTTTTTATGTTTTCATATATAGATATAAAAGCTGACCTTGAAACTGACTTTTTTTAAATTTTCAACTGCTCCTACTTTCGTTCCAAATTCAAAAAACACAATGAAATCTTGAGGCAAGTAAGTCTACTTGGAGTACTTCGCAATGATATATTGTCAAAAGAAGTTACTCCATCCCTTCTGGGTGAAAAAAATTTGTAAAGTCAGTGTTTTTGGGAAAAATCAATTTTTCGAGGAGCTGTAAAAAAAAAAAAAAAGGGCAAGTGCAAGAATTCTGAAAATTTGGCAAAACATTGCCATAATAACCCTTAACACACCACTAAAATATCTGTGTGTTTTTTTATTGCTTTATTATCTGTAGAAGACTAAAAATTCAAAAAAATTGTGATTGTATACAAGAAGAATTGACTGTTATTATATTTATACCACCTAGTAATTTATTTGTAACATATTTGGCATTTTTAAGTTAAATGTGAAGAACATTATGTATTGAGTTGTATGTCATAAAATAATTTTACAAGAATCACTTATAAATGTTTACAATGAAATTTTAACTTACATTATGTTTTCTTCTGTGGTAGAAATGTAGTTTTG
>PNEQ01057701.1:0-15329 GCA_003012365.1 Medauroidea extradentata
AGGCAGAAGAGGGGTGGAGGCGGAAGAGGGGAGTAGGCGGAGGAAGGGAGGAGGCAGAGGAGGAGGGGGTCTTTCGAATGCTTGTACAGACCTGCTCTCACTGTGTGGGAAAGTACTGCCCAGGTGCTGCAGGCCTGTGCAGACCTGCGATGGACACAGTCACTGCCTGCGATGAGTCATCGCCTTGGTTGCACCACAGGTGTGAAGCGCCTCGAGCATTTGCAGACCTGTTTAAACCTGAACCTGTAATGACGACTTGGGTTTTCCCAGGACTTTTCACTACAGCCAATAGAAACACAGGAATACAAAACATGACCAGATATGGAGTGGGCTGTTTTACCCCCTCCACCATACCCACATACTCATAAAATGTGCTGCAAGGCCTGGTTTCCTCAGTCTTTGTTCGTCGCTTGTCGATTGTTCATCGAGTACTTCTTCAGCTTCATATCATGTGTTTATAGTTTGTTTCTTCAGTATTTTTATGGTTAGGTTAGGTTATAGTTATTTCATTAAGATTTTATAGTTCTTTGTTGTTAGTTTCTTCAGTTATTTTATAGTTGGGTTATAGTTATTTGATCAAGATTTAGTGTTAGTTATTTAGATCAAGATTTCATAGTTACTTCTTCATTTTAATTTTGTTCTTCAGTATTTTTATTACCTAGTAATTCAATACTTTTATAATTAAGTTTATAGTTATTACTTCAAGATTTAGTGCTAGTTAGGTTTATAGTTCTTCAAGATTTTATAGTTACTTCTTCGTTGTTAGTTTTTTCTTAGGGTTAATAGTTCTTCAAGATTTTTAATAGTTAGATTTATATAATAATTAAAGAGTTTTCTTGCATTGTTTTAGATTCTTCAGTATTATAGTTATTCCTTCGTTGTTAGTCTTCATTTTTCAGTCTATTAGTTGCTAGTGTCTTCTGTTTATACTCCTCTCTAGTCTTCGTTGTTCATTTCTCTTCAATCGTTATTTTGGTATTGTTATTGAATATGGAGACCACTTCATCTTCTGCTTTTGTACCTCCATCATCACTTCAGTGTGGTTTCTGCAGCAAGGTATTTACTGTTTGCAAGACTGGTTTACGTCATCAGAGCAATTGCCACCTCAACCCATACCGTGAAGAACTCCAGGTGTGCGAGAAATGTAGAGTTTCCATTTTTCGCAAGGACAGTATGGAGTGTCACCTTCGTTCTTGCAATGGGGACGTTGTTCAGCCTGCAACTTCACACTGCAAGTTCTGCAATGCAGTGTTCGCTCATACACATCATGCACATCGTCATGAAGAAACCTGCAACTTTAATTTGGAGAAGAAGACCTTCACCTGCAACAAGTGTGATAAGGACTTTACCCGACAAGACAAATTACATACTCATGCATCCAAGTGCAACGGACGTGCTCTGCCTCCGAAGAGACATCATGATGGATATGCTCTTCATCCAAAAAGACAGTGTGTTGGACCTTCTACCCAGTAGCCTGCACCAGCCCGCCCACAGATGTTTGCTGGGGCTGGAGCAGTATCGTCCCATGGGATCGTGGAAGTAGAGACTGCATTTCGAGGTAATCTACGAACACTTGTGGCCTAGAACACTTCCACACAGGCACAAGATATATGTTCTTACTTGGAGGGAACGCATGGAAATATTATTGCTCAGCTAGTTGATTAGATTAACACACATGGTGCTATCAAATTCAATATGTGGCTTGACTGTGTGTATGGTAAACCAGAGCCCCACGAGGAAGATGAGGACCAAAGGTCATTCAAGACTATGACTGTTCCTTTGTACAATGTTCACGATGTCGAGGAAGCTGTGGCAGCTAGTTTAGAGAAGATGTGTGAGGAGGAAGAAGAGTATATGGGGAAAGGTAGCGGATGGGCTCTAACTGCAGTGAAACAGCTACAACTCCGTATCAATAAGCTTAACCCTCTATGTGCCTCCAGCTACATAGATCTGCCAGCACATATCAAAGCAAGGGAATCCATAATCAACCCCAAGAATGAAGATCATCAGTGCTTCAAGTGGGCTATCCTTGCAAGATTTGTAGAAGGGAAAAATCTTCAACGAGTGGATGAGCGCTACCATGACCTGGAGAAGAAGTTTGATTTTGAGGGGCTAAAATTCCCGACCCCTGTGCGCCACATCAAGACTTTTGAGAAGAACAATCTAGATGTATCTGTGAATGTATACACACTGAATAAAGATGAAAAAATTGTTCCTGTACGTGTATGCAATGAAGAAAAGGCTCAGCATTTCGACCTTCTTCTCATCTCCAATGAAGAAAATAGTCATTTTACATACATCAAAAACTTTTCCCATCTCGTCCGACCACAGGTCACTGCTCATGGTCATAAAATCTTCGTCTGTAAGTGTTGTTTCAAATTGTATGATGACCAGCTTCGTATATCAGGACTATGTGGGGAGCAGTATCTTAAGGAGGTTGAAAAGTACTGCAAGCCTCATGCGCCAGTTCGTGTAGAGATGCCCCAGCACGAGAAAAATGGATGCCGACCTACAATGAAGTTCAAGAACCATCAGAATGCTGACAAGTTACCGATCGTCATATATGCAGATTTCGAAGCAATGCTTGAACCTGTCAGTACCTGCCAACCAGATCCAGATAAATTGTACACCTATGCCTACCAACACCATGTGCCCTACAGTTATGGAATATATGTTCAAGTCGATAATGAAATCATTCCCTTTGAGAAAACTATAAGTCTGCCTACAGAGCCAATACTGTACAGCGGGGAAAATGCTGACAAGAAATTCATGGAGACCATTGTTGATATTGGGAAGAGAGTACAGAAGATATATGAGGTTAGTGAGCCCATGAAACCTCTGATCAACCTGAAATTACTGTACCATTTATCTGCTGAGGAATGCTACTACTGTAATGTGTCCTTCACAAAGGAAACTATAAGTCCATGACCACTGTCACTTCACAGGTAAGTACCTGGGGCCGACTTGCAATGAGTGCAACAATCTCCATCGTCGCTCTAAGAGGTTACCAGTACTATTCCACAATTTGTGCTATGATGAGAATTTTATTATTAAGCAGTTGGCCTATGATGATAATGATATCTTTATAATACCCCACACATAGGAAAAGCTTATTACGTTTACAAAGTCTCTGGGTGAAATATTCACACTGCAATTCATAGACACTTTCCGATTTATGTTGAGCAGTCTTGCCACCCTCGTCGAGAACCTTCCAGCATCTGAGTTCAAGAACACAAGTAAGTTTTTTGTTCCTGATGAAATTGATCTTGTCACCAGGAAGGGAGTGTTTCCCTATGATCGTGTTACTGATTGGTCCAAACTCGATGAGTCTCAGTTACCTGCCAAAGAAGACTTTTGCTACCGGTTGACAGACACCAACATTTCCGACGCAGACTACGCTCATTCCTGGAATGTATGGTCAAAATTCAATTGTAAGACTCTGGAGGAGTACAGCGATGTATATCTCAAGCCAGATGTGCTTCTCCTCTCTGATGTTTTTGAAAACTTTAGGGCATTGTGCCTCAAGACTTATGGTTTGGACTGTGTTAGGTACATCAGTGCACCTGGCTTTTTATTCGATGCCATGTTAAAGAAGACCAAAGCCGAGTTGGAACTAATTACATATTATGACATGTACCTTTTCATTGAACAGGAAATAAGGGGAGGTGTGGCGCAATGTGTGAAGAGGCATTGTAAGGCAAACAATAAGTATGTTCCATCGACATACAATCCACTCATGCCAACATTATTCCTACAATATATGGATGCAAACAACCTTTACGGCTGGGCAATGTCACTTCCCCTCCCTAAGTGCGACTTCCAGTGGGTCAGTACAGATATTGATGTTCTATCTACCCCTGATGATAGCAATATCGGCTATATTCTGGAAGTGGATATCAAGTATCCCAAGGAGCTGCATGAAGGGCATAAGGACTTGCCTTTCCTCCCTGTAAATGAGTGCCCTCCCAGCTCCAAACAGAAGAAGCTGATGACTACCCTTGACAGTAAGAAGAACTATATTCTGCACTATGTAAATTTAAAGCAAGCAGTAAGTCATGGCCTGAAAGTAACTAAAGTACATAGAGTCCTGCAATTTGTTCAAGAAGCCTGGTTGAAGCCATACATCGACCTCAACACAGAAAAACGAACAGCCTCCAAAACCGACTTCGAAAATGATTTCTTTAAATTAATGAACAATGCCACCTTAGGGAAGCTGATGGTAAATAAAAGGAAACGTCAGCAGTTGGAATTGGTATGCAAAAAGAAGAGAATTAAAAAATTGATAGCAAGACCTACCGTCAAGTGTCGCACTATTTACTTTGTAAATCTGTCCTTGATAAAAATGGAGGAGAGCATCATGTTCGATAAGCCTATTTATGCTGGCTTTACTGTCTTTGAGCTTTCCAAGACCCTCATGTATCACTTCAATTATGATGTCATGCAGGCCCGATATGGTGACAGACTATAACTAGTGTATATGGATATGGACTCCTTCATCTATCAAATACATACTGAAGATTTCTACAGTGACTTGGTAGCAGACCCTACTTTCATGTCCGAGTTTGATACCAGTGCATACCCCCCACTCACCAGTGCTACACCCCCATTAACAAAAATGTGGTGGGAAAGTTTAAGGATGAGTGTTGTGGGGAGGAGATGGTTGAATTTGTAGGCCTGAGAGCAAAAATGTATACCTATAGATGTGGTGACAAAGTATCGAAGAGGGCAAAGGGTATTCAAAAGTGCATCGTGAAGAATAAAAAAACATTCGAGGACTACAAGTCCATTTTAATGGAGCAGACCAGGAAATACGTACTTGTACATAGCATCCGATCCTACCAGCACAACGTGTACAGTGAGTGCACTAACAAGCTGGCTCTGTCGTGGGAAGACGACAAGAGAATAATTTGTGATGATGGTATTTGCACACTTCCCCATGGTTACAATGGTGACTTGTAAATAGTGTTTATGGTTCATTGTGTATAGATCTTCATATTGTATATATTTTGTGTTGTATATGGTTTTTTAGTGGTTTGAAAGTTTCAGCATTGGTATCTTTTCGTTTTGTGATTGTGCTCTGTAAATAACGGTTTGTTTGTTTCTGTGTTGTAAACTTGCCTCCACTACTTTAGAACAGTAGTGTTGCCAGTCCCAAGCCCGGGTAAAAGGTGAGGGCAACAACATGTACCTAATATGAAGGTTGCATTGACTTCCAGTACAGAAACTTCCCACAATTAAGGCATCAGCAGAAGAGCTGTGTAGACATGCGAACTGATGTCCGGAGCCTTCGTAAAGTATTGTTATTTTACTGTATATTTTAATTAATAAATGCGATTTTTTAAATCTTAAAACTGTGTGGGTTGAGAGACATTATTCGCCTGTCATAAATTTTCTTAAAGAGCATCAGATGCACCAGTCTTTGTACACTCAATCAGTATTAACATGCCACACTATTACATTTCTATAAAAGGTTTTTAAAATCGACTTAATTAATTGAAAGGAATAATAATGCAGTTATTACACAAAAATAACAACAAATTACTTTGGTGAGGTATCACACTTGTCAAGACTTGTCAATCTAGATGTCTGGAGGTAAGCATAAAAAAATAATAATTGGTGATAGGGGCGAGAGTCCATATAATATAGCATACACTATTAGGCCTTAAAACACAGCCTTGTGGAGTCGAATGAAGTGAGTAAATAGGAAAGTAAAGATGGTGACTCAAACCCCTGGTGGTAATTCCTAGAACTAAATATAATCGATTAATTGAGCGAGTCGATTATTTTTGGAGGGGAAATTAAAAAAAATAAATATGGCGGCCTCCAGGCTGTGCCAACAAATGACTGTTGAAAATTGGTGGGGGTAGGGGAAATTATTCCAAGATGGTGGATGGTTTAAAATTATTTTTAGATTTGTTTTTTTTTAATTTTTGGAAAATTTTGAAAGTGACATAATCCAAGATGGCTATGGGAAACAAGATGGCGACCGGAAACAAGCTGGTGGTGGTGATGTCATCCAAGATGGTGGACACAGCACCGTGGCACCACACCCCCCACCCACTTGTGCTCGGATCGGCCAAACCACACTACTGCCGCTCGAGCAAGAGAGCTCACTCTTGTGTCGGGCGTGGACGAAGGGTGGTCTAGGCTGGGAAGCCCTCCTCACTGTGTGAAATAGTGGATTAACGAGTGCCGCCGGATACCTGAGGCTTCATGTGTGTTCTTTGCGCCCCGTGGTCAAGGGGCATGAGTTTTGGCAATGTATATTGCTGCCGGTGCGGTGAGTCCACCTAAGCAGACAGCGGAACATCAAGGTATGGGTGAGTCTTCCCCGACTGATTTCCTGCTGTTGCATTTATCGCCGATGGGGTCCACAGAACTTAGGCATGTGGAGAACATCTAGCTTCCGTTAATCTCAAGCGGGGGTTTAAGCGAGACCGGGAGCGCCGAGAGGCGGCAAATGTGCTTGTGCCTGGACATGTACAGGCTGACGAGTTTGTGGAAATTTAATGTCGCCCTCGGGAAAAGGGGATTGTCTTTTAACCTGTAAGATTTCCTAAAATTGCTGGAGACTGAATGCGGATGAATGTTATGAGAGGCGTTAATGTGTTGTGGCGGAGAAATCCATGAGTAAAATTGTAGTAATAAGCATCGGGCCCTTTATTATTCTTTGTGGTGGGCGATCGACGATTGGAGTGTATGTAAATTAGAACAGTGCACATGACGCACGAAGCCCTATTGGATGTATTACATTGAAAAGTCTTGTAATCTGAAAGTACCTGAATATATTTATTGTAAGTGAATTTACACGAGTTTCTTTGTTCAAGAATGTAGTTGACCAACCTTGCAGCCTACATCTTTAAGAATAGGTAGGAGTTTTGTTCGAGTCTTGCCCCGTTTGTGTGGGCTTAGTCATGGGGATAAGTATTCAGGGAGTTTATTTGCTAAGGCCTTCGACCCGAGAGAGTAAACTGGACCAGTGCTGGAATCACTGCTATCTGTGGACTTATTACAGCAAATGATGCATGCAAGAAAACAGTGCACAAGGACTTCAACAGTGAACACATAAAGTTGCATACATTACAAAAATTATGTACACCTAAAGTTAAGGCATTACATACCAATGAGGCACTCTTTTACGCCAATTTGTAAAGTCCCAAAATCCTTCACAGCAACTTCCAATCGCTTTTTACCGCGATTAATTTTGGCTTGATCATTTATTCTTTTTCAATATTCTCACATGTCTTGTTGGTTGAACCGCTTCGTTAAAATTTTGTGGGCCATTATACAAAGTCTTATAAATAAAAATTAAAAAAATGAACTATCTGGAAAGAAAATAATTTACATTATTAATAATTACAGCTGCGTACAAACGAGTGTTGTTAAAATGGTTCACAAATCCGGAATAAAAACAAGGAATAAAGAAATCTTGTCAAAGAAGTATAAATATGTGGTCAATACTGCCAGACTACGTCTTATGAATAAAAACGACTACAAACTTCACAGAGAATAACCAATGTGGTGTTTTGCGTGAAGTTGCTCGAAAACCTTAGCGCAGTCATTGTCTCTCAGGGAGTTCCTCAGAGGAGCTCCGTGGGAGCTCCCTGTAAGGACATTCCTGGGAGCACCCCAAATGAGGAATTTAGAATGACTCAAATTCGTCTTCCAAGGAGCTTCCTGGGATGTGATGTACTTTTCGAGGAGGTACTTGAGACGTCCTAGGGACATAGTTTTACGGAGCTCTCGGACATCCGTAATATCCATCCCTAGGACATCCCGAGGATCGCATGTAACCGGATATCCTCAAAGGATGTCCCTAGGACATCCTGGGGACTTGCTGTGCTGCTACGGTAGAGAATCCATGTTTTGTTATTGTAGATATAAAAAAAGAAACACAAACGACACAGACAATGTTGGACAGTGTGGGTTCCCTCCATTACCAATACTACCTACAGCTGATATGGTAAATATTCTTTAATAATATATTTTTTTATTAAAAGCAGCATTATAAAAATAATGACTTTTAAGAATAACAACTGCAGTGCTGTAAAAATTAAAATATTTCCAATATATTTCTTAACTCTAAGAGCACCAAAAATAGAAAATATACAACTTATGTAGGCCTATGTAATTAGCTGCTATTTATCTCCACATCATAACAAATTATTTAATTTACTTATTTGAATGTTCCAAATGTTGTTGGTGATGCCCCTACCTACCAGCACAGCAAGTCCCCAGGATGTCCTAGGAACATCCTTTGAGGATATTCGGGTACATGCGATCCTCGGGATGCCCTAGGGATGGATATTTCGGATGTCCGAGAGCCCCGAAAAACCATGTCCCTAGGGCGTCCCAAGTACCTCCTCGAAAAGTACATCACATTCCAGGAAGCTCCTTGGAAGACCAATTTGGGTCATCCTAAATTCCTCATCTGGGGAGCTCCCAGCGATGTCCTTACATTGAGCTCCCATGGAGCTCCTCTGAGGAACTCCCTGGGATGTCCGAGCAGGTGTTATCTGGGATGCCACAACAGGCACTCCCTAGGATGCCCGAGCAGGAGCTCCCTGTGATGTCCAAGCAGGTGCTCCCTCGGATATCCGAGTAGGAGCTCCCACAGACGTCTTGGATTTATAGGCAAGTTCCTAATATGACCACTAGATAGCTCACGATATTATTTAAATATATGAGGTTTGTTGCTATTAATTTAGTAGAAAATTCATAACGTTTATGTATGCCTTATGAAATTGGTAACTTTATTAATCTCGACACACATATTTTATTATTACTGGCAGACTATTTAAAGGTGAAGCATTAAAAAAATGTTATTACAGACGAATTGTTTACTCAAAAGATTTTAAGAGCGCCCTCCCTAACTTAAAATAAAAGGAAAATAAATAAATTAAATAAAGTTAAGCCCCACTCTTACTTCACAACTCTACTAACAACCTGGACCTTCCTACTTTTCCAGTGCCATTTTTATTTTTAATGCATGTAACTGCTGAATAGTTACACTCCTATTCTGTCGAGAGGGTTTTTACGGTACTATGCTGGTTTTTCCCCCTCTCTTATTAGATTATGGCTTAGCTATAGGTACATTTAAGGAGGTAGACATGGCCCCAATTGCGGCCATGTCTGCCCAATCCTTCTCTGCCGCGATGCATGCCTCCTCTGCATGAAACTTCCCCCTAGTAGGCATATGGGGCTCAGCCCTGAGACACACTTAGTCCCGCTCCTTCCCCGGGCCGCACCCATAACTTAGTAGTTAGGGTAGGTTAGGAAAAAAAATAATTATATGTATTTGACTGTGTGTTAAATACTGAGTTTACATATCACCAAAAAAAATTCATTTGTTTTCTTTTGTGTTGAATACTAAACTTTTACTTTTGCTGCTGGAAGGAGCTGCTAGGGATGTCCCAGGAATGCATTTAATACAGGCCCCAGGGAGCTCCTAGGGATGTTCCAGGGATGTGTTTAATACAGGTCCCAGGGAGCTCCTAGGGATGTCCCAGAGATGTGTTTAGTACAGGTCCCAGGGAGCTCCTAGGGATGTCCAGGAGATGCATTTAATGCAGATCCCAGAGAGCTCATGAGGATGTCTTAGGGATGTGTTTATTACAGATCCCAGGGAGCTCTTAGGGATGCCCCAGGGATGTGTATGCCAGACATCCTAGGGATGTCCGTAGGTAGTACTTTTCCATGAACTTTTCCTACATAAAAAGGACTTAAAATGAACTTCCCTAGGACATCCTAGGGACGACAGTTCCCACATCCTATGGACGTCCTCAGGTTGTTTGTGTGCTGGTAGGGGCTGCAAGTGGAATAAAATATATGTTATTAAAAGTTTGTTACTCGTTAAGCTGAGAGCAATGGTCGAAATTTAGAATGATTCTATTTAACAGTTAACTACTTGCAAAAATAAAAGTTCCTCACGTGCACTTAAATTCCAAATAATTTAATTTTTTTAATTCAATTAATACTTTTTCTTTTTTGCTCTACTAATCAAAAACTCAGTTCAGAAATGGTAGATCAAAAATGAAATTAAAAAAAAACTCTGGATCTCTGGGTTGGTTACGTTAAAGCTGGATTCAAAACCACCACATAGTGTACACACATGTAATATTAGAAACGTCCAGTATGCATAACATTTACATCCTCGTGTAGCGTGCATACGTAGGTACTAGAGTTGATTAACTTTCTATTTCATATGTACATACACTAAGTGGTGGTTGTGAATGCAGTATATGCAAATGTAAGACTCACATATTAATTTATATTGAGAAATTATTTATTTTGTGGTCATAAATTATTTAACTCGCTACGAAAAAAAAATAAAGTACAGTAGACTCCCGATTATCCATGTGTGGGTTATCCGATGTGCGGATTATCCGCGCAAAATATTTCACTTTAAACAGTTGAAAAATTTGAAAATATATAAAAATTTTTTTTCGTTTATTTATAAATACACGCTGTGTTCACTCGCATTATGTTTACCAGCGTGTTATTCCCGCAACCATATGTTGGAAGGATTTAAGAAGATTTAAGTCTTTTCCAGCAGGCGGAAGTGAAACAATTTGTTCCAGACATTAATGTATTAACGAGATTATTCCACCTGTCAAGCGCGAATGGACTAATGAGACTTTTATCTGGGGTAAATAAGATATACAGTGTTTTTTTATTATATATGTGTTAGATTAATAGCGCATATTCCCTAATCATTAATGCGAATAACCGAGAGTCTACTGTATTAAATTGCTGCCTTACTGC
This sequence comes from Medauroidea extradentata, assembly GCA_003012365.1. NCBI lineage: Eukaryota > Metazoa > Arthropoda > Insecta > Phasmatodea > Phasmatidae > Medauroidea > Medauroidea extradentata. The sequence continues at coordinate 10,765 of PNEQ01057701.1, forward strand.
AGGAATGAATTTTTTCTACCGAGATCTAAGAAAGGGTAAAAGTGGATTATCTGTGGTTCTGGATTATCCGAGGCATCGCCTCCCTCCATTTGTGCGAATAATCGGGAGTTGACTGTATGATCATCTATTACCAACATTTTGTTTTGACATAAAAAATTTCCACACTTGTATGTATTGATATTGTCATGAATCCAATATCAAATATTTAACATACATGCGTGTGTTCGTTTGTACGTTAAGTGTGGTTGTAAGTCCGCCTTAAATCAATGGAAAGAGGAGAGGAAAAAGGGCACTCTGTCGTTGATTGGAGAAGTCGAGCTGTCGCAGTGTGCACTTCGTGCTCACTGTCCACCAGTCTACCGGACCTTCTGCTTCAGTGGCCTATCTGTGTGTTGGAAACATAACCGTGCCAACTAAGACACACAGCATAGGTGGTAACTATTGCTACAGGTCGGCTAGGCAGGATAGCTAGCTAGTTTATTAAAATTTTTGTTTAGGCAAGCTAGCAAGAGCTTGACAACGTGGGACATTTGAATGGTTTCTGTCTGCTGCTGTTTTCACAGCGCCAGACAACTTCTCTACATTAGCTTTTTTATTGTAGGTTTTAGTTTCTAGCCTAGGGATATTTAGCCGTAAATCTGATTAGGTTCACCCCCCCCCTCGGGGGCCCATCACGGCGTCATGAGTAACGCCAAAAAGCGCAAGCAGGATGACCACGTCCCCGACCCCAGCGACCAAATAGATTCCGGGAGCGGAATCACATCCACTGAGGCCCCAAACCCGCCCCCTAAAAAGCCAGATCTGCGACTAATCACGGTGTACCACACCAAAGAAGTGACGTACCCCATGGTAATGCTGCTCTTCAAAGACCAACTGAAACAGCCCACCACCAACAAGGTTGTACCACAAGGCGTACAATACCTGCCAAAGTCTGTGGAAGACTGCAGGAATGCCATAAGCATCCTGGAAGAGCTAGGCGCTGGCTTCAGCATGCTAACGCCCCGCAGCGAGTTGCCACTGAAGGTAGCCATAAAACGGCTTGACAAGTCGCTCCCACCCTCGTTCATACGAGAGGACCTGCAGGCCCTGGACTTCGACCCAATAAACATTGAGCCAAAGTACTCAATTAAAGACCGCCGTCCCCTCGACATATTTGTCGTACAACTGCCAAACAATGAGCAGTCGCGCCGCATCTTTGAGCTCCGCAGTCTTAGCGAGCTCATTATTAAGGTAGAGGACTACCGCCGCCCTGAAGGCCCCCCACAATGCACAAGGTGTCAATGCTTTGGGCACAGCAGCAAGGTGTGTAGAGCCCCACCGCGATGCAGGCTATGCAGCAAACCCAGCCTCACAACTGCGTGCGACCTTGAAGACAAGGATAATCGCGAGAAATGCTGCTGTGCTGGGTGCAAGGGCACTCATGCAGCAAACTACTGCGGCTGCGATGCCTATAAAACGAAAACTGGCGCTTCCTGCCCCAAGAAGAGCGAAGGAAGCGGCAGCAGCAAAGCAAAGTATCAATACAGGCACAGACGCAGCCTGCTGGAAACTACCGTGCCACCCGAGCGCCCTGGGCGCAACAAGGCCCTGATGGCTGGACCACAGTACAGAGGGGTCCGCAAGCCCACACTCAAACCCAGAACTTTGTGCCTGGGTACGCCCAAAATGCACAAATCCCGACCAGTAATCACTATAATGCCTTTTACGTCGCACAGGGCTTCTCGGAGGTTGAGTTCCACGCCATGGCAAATTCTCATCGGCCCAGAGGTCAACGCCCCCCACAAATAAGACCAAAGGCGAAAATGACCCAAAAACCGCCCCAAAAACCAATAAAAAAGTCCGCCAGTGCTCGCCTCGAGCAAGCCAAGCAGACTGACGTGACCCCAGTGCAGATCACAACATGTATGTCTCTCTCAGTCTTCAATACAATCGAACAACAGTTCGCCCAGTCACACAAGGTTCAGCAAGACCCCGAACTGGGACAGCTGTGCACACAGCTGTTCCATTTACTATCAGTCTGGCTAGACCCGAACAGCGCCCTAGAGGATAAGTGCAAGGCCACGATGGGTTTTACCTTGTCGGCCAGAAAAATGGGCCAACCCAATGCCACCCCCTAGGCAGGATAACAGACCTGCAAATAGGCCCCCCTCATTGCCAAAATCTTGTTCTGGAATGCAGCAGGCATCCGCAATAAGAAGCAGGAGCTGAAAGATTACTTGACTCGGCACCAGGTACAAATCGCGGCAATTAATGAAACCCATTTACGCCCACAACACTGTTTCTCTGTCCCAGGTTACTCTTGCTTTAGGCGAGACAGAGAAAATAATGCAGGAGGCGGTGTTTTAATTACAATTAAAAACACAATAAACTGCCATGCAGCAAAACAGCCTCAATTAAACACACTAGAAATCGTGGGAATTAATTTAAAGCTCGGCGACCAGCAAGTATCTCTCTATTAAATGTATTGTACACCTGGCCGCACACTTACGCGCGCGGATTTAAATGAATTAACAAACATATCCCCCATTCTATTGGCTGTCGGCGACCTGAATGCAAAACACCCCACCTGGGGCTGCAGGGCGCGGACAGCCAATGGCACTACATTATTTAATCATCAAACTAGGCACAATTACTTAATTCATGCGCCCGATGAACCAACTGTTGAACCTACAAAGGCAAATTACCAGCCTGATATTTTAGATTTTGCAATATGTAAAGGCCTTAATATGACCTTTACATTAGAAGTAATACATGAACTGGCCTCGGACCATTACCCTGTCCACTTAAATTTTGATCAACTGGAAACAGACGAAAGGCCAATTAGAAAAATTAAAGATTATAAACACGCAAACTGGGAAGCCTTCCAAGAGTACCTGGACGAGGAAATTAATCTGCCTGTTAGCACCCCCGGCGAATTAGACTCTGCGATTGACCATATCACAGAGCTAATTCAATCAGGTATTAGCCAATTTGTCCCTGAAAAGATCCCAAAGCCCCATAGTGATTCGCTGCCAGCCAATATTAGGCAGCTAATCACACAGAAAAATCGCTTGCGCAGGCGCTACTCGCGAGGTAGAACTGGCCAACTCAGAGCACAAATAAATGCACTTAGAGAGCAAATTAACAAAGAAATTATCCACTGGCAATAATAAATTATCCCGTCTCACCACTAAAGATAATAGTCTTTTGCAGTGAACAAAAGCTCTTACAAACAAGCGCAATCCTATCCCGCCTCTTCAAGGCACAGCAGATACTGCCTACACGCCCCAGAAATGAGCAGAGGCTGTAGCTAATCACTTAGAAACGGTTTTTTATACCGAGCATCCAACCCTGCGACCCAGCACATGTGGCTCGCATATATAGAGACCTCCGAGTGCGACTTCGCCAGCCGTCAGGTGACGAACCTGAATTTACACATGCCGACGAGGTAAAACGTATAATTAAACGTATGAAGCCCCGCAAAGCACCTGGGTTCGATTTACCCTACAAGCTATAGTGCTCAAGTAGCTGCCAGAATCTACACTAGAGGCTCTGGCTAGGTGCATAAACGCAAGCATGACATTTACGCACTTCCCCACGCACTGGAAACGTGCCTATGTAATCGTTTTTCCTAAGCCAGGCAAGGATCAGACCTTGCCACAAAATTACCGCCCCATAAGCCTCTTAAGTTCGCTCTCAAAATCGCATGAATGTGTTCTGCTGCGCCGCCTCGACACTCACATTCAAAACGCGAATATTTTTCCCAATGAGCAATTTGGCTTTAGAAAAAAGCATTCCATTGTTCATCAGTTAGTTAGACTAACTGAACACATTACTACGACTTTTAATTGGCGTCAATACTCAGTAGCAGTCTTTCTTGATGTAGAGAAAGCATTTGACAGGATGTTTCATGCTGGACTACTTTATTAAATGTTTGAGTAACATTTCCCCGACTGTTATATTAAACTCATTGCCTCCTATTTAGATAGGCGATCCTTTGCCGTAACTATTGACGGAGCGACCTCAGAATTTAAAGAAATTAGGGCAGGAGTACCCCAAGGCAGTATACTAGGCCCTGTTCTATATAACTTATATACTAGCGATATTCCGCGGCCCCCTAACTGGAACATGAACCTAGGTGTATATGCCGACGATACAGTCATATACACACAATACAGAAGTGCCAAGATCGCAACTCGGCGAGCCCAGGAAATGCTCAATGAGCGAGAAAATTATTTCCGCCTGTGGCGAATAAAAATTAATGTAGACAAATGCGAAGCTGTGGTTTACACACGCCGACACATTCCTGCCAATCTTACCTGCCTCACACTATTTAATGAGGAAATTACCTATAAAAATGAAGTCAAATATTTAGGCGTAATATTGGCCGCGCGGGTTTCAACATTATCGACCTCCGCAACTTTACTCGGCGCTCACGACACAGCACCCTTGAGGAACCACAATACGAGTCCACTGGCACTTGGTCAGTGACTCTACAACAACAACCAGGGAAAGATTTCCTCAAGGTTAAAGCCCTGTACTATACAGAGGTACGCATAGAGCCCTACAAACCGCGACCAGAAGAT
>PNEQ01057702.1:0-10050 GCA_003012365.1 Medauroidea extradentata
GCGTGGTATTGATGGCGAGAGAAAGGATGCTATCTCAGGCTCCCTGTGTGAGGTAGCAGTCTTACGTGGTATTGATGGCAAGAATAAGGATGCAGAATATGGTTCCTTGTGTCAGATAGCTGTCTTGTGTGGTATTGATGGTATAGAGAGAGGATGCAATCTCAGGCTCCCTGTGTGAGGTAGCAGTCTAGCGTGGTATTGATGGCAAGAGGAAGGATGCAGAATATGGTTCCTTGTGTCAGATAGCTGTCTTGTGTGGTATTGATGGTATAGAGAGAGGATGCAATCTCAGGCTCTTGTGTGAGGTAGCAGTCTAGCGTGGTATTGATGGCAAGAGTAAGGATGCAGAATATATTTCCCTGTGTCAGATAGCTGTCTTGTGTGGTATTGATGGCAAGAGGAAGGATGCAGAATATGGTTCCCTGTGTCAGATATCTGTCTTGTGTGGTGTTGATGGCAAGAGGAAGGATGCAGAATATGGTTCCCTGTGTAAGATATCTGTCTTGTGTGGTATTGATGGCAAGAGGAAGGATGCAGAGTATGGTTCCTTGTGTCAGGTAGCTGTCTTGTGTGGTATTGATGGCAAGAGGAAGGATGCAGAATAATGTTCCCTGTGTCAGATAGCTGTCTTTTGTGGTATTGATGGTATATAGAGAGGATGCATTCTCAGGCTCCCTGTGTGAGTTAGCATTCTTGCGTGGTATTGATGGCAAAGGAAGGATGCAGAATATGGTTCCTTGTGTCAGATACCAGTCTTGCATGGTATTGATGGCAAGAGGAAGGATGCAGACTGAGGCTCCCTATGCCAGATAGTTATTTGTCGTTAAATCGGTACTAATGTCACAGAATAATAGATACGTGGTTCCATTTAACAAAATGGAAGCGACCTTGACGTAGCTTCAGTGCCTCGACCGATAAAAAATATAGGGTGGCGCAGTAAGATGGCCTTCTCAAACATGGAAACTTTTGTCTGAATTATTTATGGATATGATCACTAGTTTGAGTGCTATTGCTCTTGTAACACTTTATGTGCCTTGCCCTGTATAAAAATTGACATATCGAATGTTGTAACTGCTTTTGGTTCCAGTCGAAAGTGAACACTTCATTTTCAGTGGAACAGAAAAACTAAACTAAAATAATGTGATGTTTACTGTAAAAATAACTACATCTTCTGTACATTTCCTGAAAATTAACATACATGTTAATATGACTACTTGCTTTTATGAAGCCCTGAGATGAAGCTAGGTTTTTTTCTTGGAAGTTAGAACCCTCCTTTTCATTATAATATTTTTCACAATAACTTGGCAAAAAACTTCTTAACCCTTAATAGGGCGCACTCAATAATGTGACATAAGTAGTCACGCACGGTCATTCTGACTAGGTTTTTAAATATTGCCTAAAAACATATTTATATTTTACATTGACATATTATTAGTAACTGAATAGATAAAGTAATTGCAGAGTGTCTTTGTGATATAATTCATTAAACTATAATGCATTATTTTAGACTTTAAGCAGACTAAGTTCAAGAAAATTATAACCATACATAAAAATCATAACATTAAATAATGTAATACCTGGTAAATTTGCATACATTTACACCCAAAATTTTTGTGATAAAATTATATCATTATATTATTTTTTATGATATTATTACTGATTAAAAATATTGTAAAAGAAAGATAATATTGCATAATACAAAACTGGTAAAATTGCATACATTTGCACAATAAAACAAATTGTGATTAAATAATGACACGATTACAAAATAATAAAGCAATGAAAAAATAAAATATTCTTTAATTTTATAAGAGCTACAGCAATTACTAAACTTGCATATGTTTGCACTAGAAAAACATTATAGGCCTACATTTACAAAGAATGTTATGTCACTGCTTACAAACGTGATACGTGTAGTTGCCAAATGTTTTTTTTCACAGATGATTTTATTACTCAGTGAAAGGTTCACTTACTCGCAAAATGTAGTGCAGAACAGCATTTGAAATCTTACAAGTCCTCCTCATTATCATTTGGAAGCTGTTCTGTAGAGCAGCTGATGCATGTTGTTGCAGTATGCTCTCTACAGATGTAACTGGTGCACTTCACGTAACGTGCGCTGGTCTTCCTTTTTTCTTCCACGAGCAAAAACTGCACTGTCCAGGGACATTTTTCTCAACAGCCTTAGTTAGTTCAGATGTTCCTGCCAGTTCCCTAACTTTCATTTGCAGGGGTAAAAATAGACTTTCATAATACCTTGTGCTTTCAAATGAGAAGCACAGATTTGACAGTATTTTCAGATATTATCTGAGGTTCATGCTGCTTTGTGTATTTGCATGGAACATGACAAAACTATTGATTACAGCAATGTTGAGTAAGGTGAATAAAATTGTTAGTGGCCAATGGCAGCTTCGTCTTGCAAAAGAATAAGTTGCTTTCATTTCGTCAACAGTGTCATCTCCTTTAGTAGCATTATAAAATGTGAGGATTTCGCGCTTGCATGCTTGGCCTGTTGCTTCATCGATTGTGTCGGAATGGTGCATGGTAGATAGGAGGAGTACGACTTTGTTCTTCTTTGGAATATGAGAATGTAAAGTGCAGTTTTTACCAAAACTTAACATGTAGCTCGGACTCGGCCGTTGTTTAGCTTGCACAAATATTGGTAGTATCTCCCTTTTATTTTTACGAATGGTGCTAACCAAAGACAATCAATGGTTCTTGAGACCAAGAGCATGCGGGACAGAAGTGAACCAGTTACCTGTTGTAACGGTACGCCCTGTTCCAGAAATCGGAGATTTCTATCTTGAATGGGTCATCAGGCAGAGTTCCTGCGTGTATTTCCGTATTGAGTGTGTAGTGTACTGTTGCATCTGTAAGGGCAAAAATTTCCATTCCATACTTTGCAGGCTTGTTTTTAATGTACTGCCGGAAACTACAAAGGCCTCGAAACGATTCTAACATTTCATCAATTGTCGCATACTCGCCGATGGTGTAGTGTTCTGCACAGAGGCGTACAAATTCTTCAAACAATTTTCTGATTGGGGCCAGATTATTTTACGCTCGCCGTTCTGATCTATCATTCAGATTGCTGAAAGGCAGCGCGCACAGTAAAAAATATACCCTCTTCATAGACAATGTTGCACAAAACTTTTCCACTCCTATGCCATCGGCAGCCCACAGATCGGACAAATTGAGGTGAGCTGCTCTAATTACCCCTGCCAAATAAAGTAAATCGAAAAGAGCTAAAATTTAATCTCTATTTGTGTCCAGTGCATCTCTTTCATGTTCATAGTTTTGGTGAAATCTTGCAATACAAATGTTAGTCCATCTCACGTTTTCATCAATGACAGAATCTGTAAAAAACAAACTCCAGCACTGAAGAGGGGTTTTTGCATTCCTAGCTGCCCCTTTTACACCTGGAAAATGTGTAATAATATTTTGTTTTTTAACATTTGTCCTCGGTTGATGTACATTCCACTACGTAACATTATCTTTTCCCACATAAAAAATATCCTGCTGGTCATCTTCAATATCACTTTCACTGCCTGACTGCTCAGTGGTGGTCACTTTCGAACAAACAGTCTTCATTTTCAGAAGCATTTCCACAAATATCCTCCTGGTCACTTTCATTGAAAACATGCGTCAAAAGATTTCTAATTATTTATTTCTCTCTAGCACTTACTGTGTCACTACTCCAATTACTAAACATTAAACATAGTCAGAAAATCACTAAATGTGTGAAGAATAAAAATCTCTCCCCATAATAAATTGTCTCTTTCTTGGTCGCACACGGTTTTATTTTCCATGTTGCACAAAACAAACTGTGACGCTAAAAGTCGCACACGGTCATTGTGACTAGTTGTAACATTTATATTTATGCTCTGGTTGAAAGGTGGAGCAAGACTGATAAACAACACCAGCCTTGTAATCCTAGAACCCAATAAGTCAGCTACTGACGAGGGTTTCACGGGAGGAATAATGTATAGTCTGGTATCAATAATAGTTTATCTTATCTGGTCCTTTTGACCATAGTGCGACCACTTAAGGGTTAAATAGCACCACTTTGCACTTTTAAGTTGAAATTTTCTTGTGGAGGACCCCTGGATCCCCCTTCCCTTTATTTGATGGTTTGGTGTGGATTGCTCTCCCCCCTCCCTGTTGAAATGCTGAAATCCCACCTATTTTGGTACTAGATCTAGTACAACCAAGTCGGGCATGGAGATTTGTAAAACACGCTGTACAAGTTGTTAATGAAATGGTACAGGCAATAGAGCAGCGAGAGAGTTAGCCTACAATTTTTGTGCCTGTGCTGACAGAGTAAGATAAGATTTTTTCGTTGTAAATTAAACTTTGTGTATGAATAATGTTTCGTTAAATGATTACACAAAGAAAATTGTACACTCATGTCAAACGTCAAAGTTGTTCTACTTTTGAACAATAATAAATTGTTTTTATGCAAAAATGTTTAAGTGTTTTATTTTCATGCTCTAACGATGATATAATTTTTATGATCATCAGTTGGCGACTTGGTGACTGTTACAGAAAGGACATACAGTGTTTAGGTTTCTCAGGTATGGTGCACTTGTAAGAGAGATGAGGATTTTTGAGAGATTCATCAAAGAAACAGTATCAGATCTGTAATAACAGCAGAAGGAAGGAAGGTTATTCATCTAACTTTTAAATTTCACATTAAATGCAACTGACATTACTTGTTAAAGTATATTGTGGTCTATAAAGTGTACACAGTTTTAATAAGTGAGTTTAGTTACGTGGTAAATAATTTACTGTCGTAAAGAAGTGAGTAGCACTGAAATTTTGTAGGTTTCTGTACTCGGACGAAGTGCAGATTGGTCCGGAGACGGTGATGACGACCCTGTACACTGCAAAGAAGTATGCCGTACCAGCACTGGAGAAGCATTGCGTGGATTTCCTCAAGTCAAACCTGGGTAGTGACAATGCCTTCATGTTACTCACGCAGGCACGTCTTTTTGATGAGCCACAACTGGCTGCTCTTTGCCTCGAAACAATCGACAAGAACACAGCAGAGGCACTTGCTGCAGACGGCTTTACGGACATCGACTTGGACACGCTGAGTGCAGTACTTGAGCGAGACACCCTGCGTGTTCGTGAGGCCAAACTCTTCCAGGCTGTGTGTAGGTGAGCTTGTGACTTTCTACAAACACACTAGTAACTAGGACAATTAATTAATTCATCCATTCCACAGGCCAAACTCTTCCAGGCTGTGTGTAGGTGAGCTTGTGACTTTCTACAAACACACTAGTAACTAGGACAATTAATTAATTCATTCATTCCACAGGCCAAACTCTTCCAGGCTGTGTGTGAGTTTGTGAATTTCTACACACACACACACACACACACACACGCACGCACGCGCGTAGGTGAGCTTGTGTACACGCGCATGCCCAACTAGGACAATTCATTCATTCGACAGGCCAAACTTCAAACTTTGTACGTGTACATGATGTGAGTCGTCCATTTCCAAAACTTGTTAAGTCCATAAAGTAAAATATTTCTGGAAACAGAAAAAAATATCCAATCTTCATTCTTAAGTAGACATTAGGTTGAAAAACAAGCGCATATCCTTTAAGTTTAATACTTTGTGTTGGTATTATAATAAGATATACAGTAATAACATAAGATTTGTAAGACATAAATGTAATGTATTGGACGTAATGGCATTTAGAACTGTAACGTGGACTTTAAAGAGTTTTGTATCTGTCTGTGTATAACAAAGTGGCGGAATGGGGTAAACTGAACTATAGCATTGAAAACAGTATTTCAAATCACAGTACTTATTATTTTTCTAAAATACTTGACGTGATCCACCATAAAAATTACAAGATAAGTAACTACTGTATATTACATTGGTTCTTTATTGTCTTATGGTATTATTATTTGATTTTTACCAACTAACACAACCAGCTTTCTGGATCTAGTTTAATCAGTTGTTTCTCTTATAACATTCAGTAAAGTAATACACTTTGGACATAACACCTTGTGAATATTTAGTACAAAATGTAAACCCTCAACTATTTGAACTCAATGACTTTTGTAGCTTGTTTTTCTGGTGGACATAACTAGTGATTCTTATTTGTCTGTGGACATAACAAGATTTGGAACTGTACTCAGTTTTCAATTCATCATTTGAGGAAACAGAGCCGGTGTTTCTGCTGTTTTACTTCTTGATTGATATGTAGTATTGGGCTCTAGAAAATGATTCAGAAAACAGGCTTTCAGATATGTATGAACTTAATGAATTTTGGAAATGTATGTCGTGATTATTCTCATGTGTTGATTGCTTCGTATGCTATTCAATATTTGTAGTTTGTACATTACATATAAGTACCCTTTTGTCTTGTTAATGGAGATACTTGTTTATTTTCATGCATACTACTTTCACGATAGGTTGTAAATTTGTAAATTTTCTTGTACCGTAATTTAATTTTTCAGCCCACCATACACCAATGCTTTTGTAATCCTTTGGCTGTTAAAAATGCTAAGTTAAAGGTTTTTAAGTGTTACAAAGTACATGAGAGGAACTTGAAAGGGGCAGTAATGGGCAAATGGTCAGACCATTCGCCTCCCACCGAGGCAATCTGGGTTTGATTCCCGGCGGGGTCAGTCCCCAGATTTTCGCATGTGGGAATCGTGCTGGATGATACTGTTGGTCGGCGGATTTTCTCGGGATCTTCAGTTTCCCCCACCCTTACATTCCAGTGCTGCTCCATTCTCACCTCATGTCATCCCTCACCAGTGCTACAGACCTCGATGTTAAGCGCTGACCAAAATATCTCTCTCACTCATCTCAGGAACTTGAAATTAAATACTTAATATTGAAAATGCTTTATATTGAAGTTATGTGAAGGAAAATTTGTGTAAGGGTTTCAGTACATGTATTTTATAATTAAATGTACTCTATGATGTTTCACTATACGTGTGTTTTTGTTGTACGTAGTACACTTAAAAAATTGATTGCTGACTTTGATGTGACTGTGTCCCAATTTACTTAGTTGTGTATAAAGACAGATGAATATTCTACATACTTTCCAGTTCTATCAATAGCACTTGTTTCCAGAATTATTCCAAAGATCAGGATGTGACATTTGTCTCATCAGGTGGTCGGAAGCAGAATGTGGTCGCCAGCAGTTACCAATAGCTCCTGAGAACCAGCGCTCCGTACTGGGGCGGGCCCTGTCCCTAGTTCGCTTTCCACTCATGTCGGTGGAGGAGTTTGCGGGGGGCGCAGCTCAGTCGGGTCTCCTGACGGACCGGGAGGTGGTGTCGCTCTTCCTCTACTTCACGGTGAATCCCAAGCCAGCCGTGGCCTTCCTAGAGGTGCCCCGATGCTGTATGACTGGCAAAGAGCAGACTGTCAACCGCTTCCTGCAAATTGAGAGCCGTTGGGGCTACAGTGGCACCAGCGACCGCATCAGGTGACTTAGAAAACTCACTGGTGTAACCAGACTTAAAAGATTTTAGGTTGTCTTTTATAAAAATGCGTGGGTTTGTGTGTTACATACAATAGGACCTCGTCATTATACCCCCTGTAATGTGACCACCTGATTTCTACAACCTGTTTCTGGCGAGTTGTAAAATATTTCTGTCAATAATGACAAAAATTATACGAAAGTTGCCAGAAAAATATGTTAGTTTCACTTTTGTTGGATGCTTTACTTGACATGTTTCTTGGCAAACATTGTACTGTAAGTAGCGCATGGTAGACTGCCAACACTGACCAATAATAAGTCTGCCCCTTGTACTGTCACATTCAGTCATCTCGGTGTGATCTTACTTGCATGTGGATATACTACTTTCATTCATTGATTGTTTTTGTGAATCAGATATTTGTGTAGTTTTCTGAGTTCTTATTACTTCTGTTGATGATTCACTTAGTATTTTTACTTTCTCTCTCTAACTCATATTTTATTTTAAAGCCATGTAGTAAATTTATGTGCTTAACAAAAGACGTTTTACGTACTACGATTTTCACTAGATATTTTACGTGATCTTTAGTTTGTTTACTTTCATGATCAGTTGTGTACCGAGGTAAAGTCTGTCTCACGCAAGAATTCCCGTTTTAACTGTTCTGAAGACTATTATGTGTGAACATTTCTACTGAAACGTACTTTTCATTTTGACGTACTGCACAATTCGAGAGCCAACTGAGTGTGTTTGTGCAAAAATTACAGTGGAATCCCGTTACTACGAGAGTTCGTAACAACATAAAAAATTGTCATAGTTATGAATTGTCATACGAACCAAATGTTCATACAAACAAACAATTTTCTAGGTTATTGGCATATGTGGGGTAGGAATTATAATAACAAAAGAGTTTTCCTTGGCTAGTATCTCTGCTATTACAAAACAAGACTGCCAAAAAAGATAGGCATGTGTTTATTAGGCGTAACATTCAATAATTTTATTTATTTCACGATTTTCATAGCTTTTTGTTACCATTTTCACTCGCTACAGCCCGGCAAAACATAAGGTAAACAAAACAAAAATGGACGTCTAGCGAGGCGGGGAAGGCGGCAACTAAAACGAACAGCACTGCTAGCTAACTTGTGATTGGCTGAAGCGAGAAACGCAGCACGAATAAGATCTTATGAATGCACTAACAAAAGATGCGCGGCTGTTCCATATTACCCACTTTCTGAAGTAGCGAAGTCAAAGCAACAATTACAGTTTTTAGTATGAGTACAGTTTATTTATCCATTCCAACATAAATTTCGCTAAAATGAAAACCTATCATTAAGAAATCATAACACGTAACGTATAAAAACATGAACCAAGAAGTTTATGAACTTACTCTGGTTACGCTGGGTGGTGTAAAACTTCAACTCCAGGTGTTCAAAAAGTGATCCAAGTGAAGTTTTTTTTTTCATGCGTTGCCATGATCGGGCAAATCGAACGTGTTCTACAAACAACTAGGTTAAGTTACGTAAACGTAACTTTTTAAATTGACTTCTTGCAGTATAACACACACACGAAATAAAATCATAGTGTGTTTGAAACTGATACTGCAATGCCGTTCGTTATGATAAAACCAATATGATGCAAGCGATGCTGTGTACTCAGTCCACGTGCCACTTTCGATTTCGTGCTGTACCAAGATGGCGTCAATAACAATCGAGGTCGAGCAAGTCACGGCAGTGTTGCCAGATGCAACTGTTTCCACCGTTGCCATATCTCACGTTTTGCTCTGCCACTCTGAACAATCACGTGCAGTTGTATTTATTATGTTTACTTGTAATTTAAAAAAAAAATAACAATTTTGCGCGGTATGTTGATGGTTGTTGCTAGTGATCTCTTGTATCTACGAATGTGCTCATCACGATACCACTCATAAATATCAAACATTTATATATTAAACTGCATACACAAACTGACGGTACATTAAAAAACACTCGTAATTACGAACGTCTCGTAATATCCCATACTCATAGTAATGCGATTCCACTGTATTTGTCGCAGACGAAACATTGTGTATTCCATGGCTACAACTGTATAAACAAATGTAAACACAACTGTTAGAAAATGGAATTGTTATGTGAGATGGACTATAAATCACCACATCTTCCAATATATCCAGTTTGAAAAAGTTCGTCTACCATGGATTTTCGCAGCTCTCTTTCTCCTAATTGCGACGGGTCTGCTTCTTCTACGTTGCTGCTTGGCTGTAGATGTATAAGGTGAAGATGTTTGGTATCGAGTCCCTGTTTGCGGTGGTAGAATGTGGTGGTGCTGTATGTACGTATGACGTAGGTTATGTTGATCCTTGCTGCCGGCGACGACTTATCAAATTAGACTTTTCCTTGTTTGTTATTTATATGCCCGGATAGCCTGAGGAATTTACCTAAGGAGTTTACATAGAAGTAAAAAGAAGCAAATTTTTTTAATAACTTTCAGTTTCTTTTAATAATAGTTCACCAGACGTACATGGCACAATAACGTACAAAAATTCTTTCCCGTGATTTTATGTCTTACGGTGTGAACGTGAATAGGTAACACCAGTGGCGGAATTAACTAAGA
>PNEQ01057716.1:0-25792 GCA_003012365.1 Medauroidea extradentata
AATTTTGTGTATTGAAACATTTTTTTAAAATACTCAACATCGCGGAATATGAAATTTAAACTTATATATAAAACAAACCATCTTTATTCTCGTATGGTAAAAAAAATCAATTGTGTATCATTAATACTTTAGTTAATAAACGATTGCGAATTGTTATGTGTTTTTGAAGTTTTGAGGTAGGGTCCATAGAACCCTTAAGCGTGGCAATAAAATATTGGCTGAGCCAAACGTAACAATTCGTTTGGATGTACACAATTGTACATTTTATTGCTCCAAACAAACCTTAATGTTTGTTCACGCTGTAATTTTTTTTATCACACCTATAGAGTTATTTAGCAATTTTGTGACGTTTAGCATTATAGTTAAGTACACAGAAAAGCGATAAGATAATTTCTATATAAAACGAAAAATAAATACTACCATTTGTTAATGTAAATTAGAGTAATTGCCATACATTTAACTAGCCATATATCTCTTACGATGTATCTATCACCAACGTTCAGTCTTGGCCGATAATGAGCGATCGTTAATGCGCAAGATCCCGTGTTCGATTCTCGGGTCTAGTAAATTTTTTTATGGCGTGGCACAAAAATCTGTGCTCTGCTAAGGAAAATATTTTGTTATTCCAACAAAATATTACACTTTGACAACAAAATAAAAACAACAAAAATATATATTTCGCCAAATAGACCTACGAACAATTAATTACTTGGTTGGTTAGACCAAACACATTTTATTTAACCCAACTAAACGTTTCTCTTAGTGTACTTTTGAAGTAAGACAGTCTGAACAGACTAGTTTTATTTGTGATACACTCGTAATTGGAATAAGCGAATATTTAATTAATTTCCCGTGGTTTTTACTTATTTAATTTGTTGAAATTGTTCTACACGACTCGGTGAATAACTTCTGGTAATCAGTGAATTTTCTGTTATTCTGATTGAGTGTGTAGGGCTTAGAAACAGTGCTTCTGATGTGCTTGTTGTCTAACCAGTGGTACTCCTCACTCGTCTAAAGTGTGTACGTAGGCCTACATTAGTACTGTGTGGCATTGAGAAATTGTAGTGCACGCACATTATTTTATGACTTCTGCATGCTGACTGCACGTGCTGATTTTGATTTTTAGAATTGAGACTTGTCGTCTCCGGTCAACTTAAACACATGCCTCTAAGGACGCCGCCTACTGCTGAGAAGCGACGGAGCTGTAAGGGCGACGTTAAAGCGCGCATCATGTGCCACATCGCCTCAACGAGCCAAGCGCTGAAGTAGAGTGCAGGTTTCCTGCCGACCCGTTATTACTACTGGGCTTCAAGCGGTGGACATATCATTTTGTTGGTGGAAAGTCCGTTGCAAAGTTCAGTGCACGTTTATATCCGAGTTTCTCACACAACGGGTCAGTGCATTTTGAAGTACGACAGTCTGGAAAGGCCGTTGTTCTATGTTGGAGGAATTGAAACGGTGTTTTTAATAAGCCTGATGTCTTAACGGTGACGTTCCGTCCTTGTCTGAAGAGTGTTTTACTTTCGTATATTGGCGCAATGTGCGCATGCGGAATAGTTTCTTACAAATAACCGTTTTTCCGCTCACAGTACAACGTATTTTAATAGCGTGGTGACCGATATCGTTAAAGGGGACGGTGCTCGAAAGTAGTGAATTTTTACAATTTTCGTCAAAAATTAATTTTTCACTTTTTTTTTTTATAAAAAATCAAGGTTTGACAATCCGTAAATGATACTATTGTACACCTTCTTACATTATTACAGAGTCACAGACTTTCTTATTTTTGAAGCACTGGCGGCGTAAAAGGGAAAAAAAAATTTTCCCCTTCTTTTTCTATCTGCCGTCAGTGCTGCAAAAAATAAGAACGTCTGTGACTATGTAATAATGTAAGAAGGTGTATAAAAGTATCGTCTACGGAATGCAAAGTCTTTGATGTTCAATAATGAATGAGAAAAACGTGTTGACGGAAGTCGTGAAGATTCACTGCTATGGCGGTCCATTCCCCTTAAGTAGGACCAACCCACTTTCACTCGTATTACAATATTTTTAATACAGAACTCCAGCGGGTTCAGCTCGGATTTTTCACACGTGGGAAATGTGGCGGACATTGCCGTTGGCCGGCGGGTTTTCTGGGGGATCTCCCGTTTCCCCTGCTTTTCTCATTCGGTCACTTCTCCATTGTAGGGCTTATTTTCATATCATCTATCATTATACCTTGCCCTCGGATACCCTCCCCATACGCTATGTATTAATGCAGTAGTACAATAATGTTTGCATGTTTAACCCTGAATAGTCAGAATGAGGAGCGAATTTATTTGAAATTAGTTGGAGGAAGCAGATTCTGCTGGACGTACTAGGGATGAGAAGGACCGCCTGGTTCGGACACATCATTAGAGCGGAGGGTTATGTTGGCAACATCCTTGAGAAGGGCGTAGTGAAAGGAAGCAGTATCAGAGGCAGGTCCAGGTTGAACTACATCTGACAGTTGCAGAGGAAGCTGACCTGCGACTTCAATTACCGCGTCCTATTTGCTACTGACAGCAGCTGCATTTACAAGCTGAGGCTACTTGCCAGTATCTGAAATGGCGGCTAAACAGCGTGTTACTTTAAGCTGGATCTAATGGCGTGCAGGAGGTCGGGCAGTCTTATGTCAAAGCAGGCGACATAAATAAAGCTGAAATACACGATGAACCCAACCTTAGAATTATAATATTTAAACTATGTTGTTGTTATGTGGAGATAATCTAGAGAGTGTAAGACCGAATTGGAAGTAACCGGAACTAACTGTAAATATTTTAAAGGTGGCTCGCTGTCCTATAGGTATAATGAATATTTTTATACGATATGTTTCATGTTAGATCTAAAACTAAAACTTCATTTTATTTTTGGTAAACGTAATCGGTTCCGCTGCAATTAAATGAACGATATTTCAGTGTCACCTATTGTCCGTCAAAAGTACGTTACTCGAAAAAATTTTTTAGCTTAGAAAGTTGGTGAAACCTGTTGCCGAAATTTGCTGTTTATTTTTTTGCTTCGAGAAATCTGCTGTTTTTAATTGATGATTTTAGCACTAAATTATGTACCACGCCTTTATAAACAGTGATTTATGACAACGAAATTTTATTACAAATTTAAAAAATGGTTATTTCAAATGAATAAATTTTTGTCATGTATAATATATCATTTTATCGTGTTTAAATTAATACGTAATTATTTACACCACCAACCTTACTGATTAGCATTACATGTGAGTTCAGCTACTGAGATCGTGGAATACTGATGGTGTTTCATTTAGCCAGTAATCTCGGCAGCGAATGGAATGCGACCTATGTGTGAACTTAAGAAGATGGCCCAGGGCTGAGACAGATGAAGGACTAGGGTTGAAATCACATAAGAAGATTGAGTTAGATTGTTTCGTAGGTGTAAAATAATCTACTTAAATATCGTACGATATGTGGCAAAAAGTAATGCATTCACCCAGTTGAACTTGCAGATGAGCTGAACGTATAATTTCGGTGCTCTCGTGGATTTTATTCGACCACTTTGCTATGTCTCACAATCACAGTTCCACCGAATTGATACTTAAAATATTTTATTATGCACAAGTTTACATTGAAATTAATGTACGTTGTATGTTTGAACATAACGCAAGTTCATCTTTGATATTGTTCGGAAATGGCACGCAGAGATAACTTAGCGATTCGTTGCTTCGTTAATGTGTTCTTCTGTGTGTATTTCGACTGACAGAAATGATAATAAAATTGGCATTTCTGTCATAAGCAACTGTATCTTATTACGTTTTTAAAATTCATGCATGAGAAACCGAAGTTAAGAGAGCGAAAAAATGTAAATCACCCATCGAATAATAATGTATCAAAGCTGGAACACCATGATACATGCCGTGGACGAGTCGACTTGTCAGAGACCGAACGTGTGTCGAAACATGTTTACTTTATACGATGATTTATTTTCTCACCAGGTGCATGAAATTGTAACTTATGTGGTGTTAATTTTTCCTTATAAATTTTGAAGTGAATTTGAAATTATATTCTAGCTCGTATGCTAAGAGGTAGAGGTGGGAAATGTGTGTCTGATGTCTTTTCTCGTATATGTGATCAAATAAATGACAGACGTTAAACCGGCTCTTGGTAATTTTTACCCAACCCGTTCGATATTTCATTCCATTCCGCTTGTCACGTTAGAGAATCTACCAATGTTTCTTATAAACCCACGTAAATCGGCTATTGCATACATGAAAGACACTGAATCATCTAAGACCGCTTGTTTAAAATATTTGATTACTGAAGAAAATAACATTTCACCGATTTGCCACCAAACTTGTTGCTCACGCATACTGTTTTCGTTTCGCATTCTGATGTAGCAATATTCCACATCTTAAAGTACATCACAAAGTAAACACTAGTGTTATGCAAGTAGTTTAGATACAAATCTGACGACGCAATCTTGGCGTCTGGGTTTAGAGGTGTTCAGGCGCGACAGTATCATAATTTTATATTTTTACGAAATATCGTTAGTTCTGTAGAAGATAATTGTGAGTGTAGTTTCCTCTTACAAAACAGTTTCAGCTCTCATTTAGTACTCTCATAACGGTGCGTCAAAGTCAAAATTTGCTTGTTACGCTGCCATGCAAATAGTGAAAACCAATCAATCTACTTAAATGAAATAATTCACGGTGATCTTACATCCATGAGCTATGCAATAAAACATTTAAAAACCCAGAATGCCGTATTTTGAATTTTTTTAAAAATACATCCCAGGGGTACAGAAAAAATTTGCAAAAATTCAACATTTTTTTTAAATATAAAAATAGTTCGCGGGATATTTCTTAATATTTTATTACTTAGCCCATGGCATGTTATTTCCCTGTGAATTATTTCACTTACTGGTTTTCACTACTTGCATGGCAGCAGAACATGCAAGTTATGACTTTGACGCACATTTATGAGAGAACTGTATGACCTAAAATTGTTTTGTAAGAGCAAAGTACCGTCTACAAAACTAACACTATTTCATACGATTTTATCGCACTTGAATACCCTTTAAGGCTACGCTACAATTGATTTAGCACAGGAAACAGCACACGCACAGACACAGAACACTCGCACAGCACAGAGCTGCAAACTACAATTGAAACAGCTCACGCACAGAAACAGTGGACGTTGTTGCTAAAACGAAAACAAGCTACAATGGTAAATAATAGACGTTGTATTGGTATCACTGATTCTGAACGTTTTTATTGTTACCCCCTTTCGTAAATAACTGCTTTGTTTATTTTATAATACGAAATCGAGTGAAAATATTTAAAAAAAACTGCAGTAACTGTTATAAACCTTGAAAACAATTTCATTTCGAACAAATCAATTTACTAACTTCGGCGCGAATTTTTACAAAGGTTAGTCAAATTAGTTTCCATTTTCACCCGTGTTTATTTTCTTTTGAACCCGGTGGTATCCATGTTCTGATTGGCTGCGCACGGCGCACGGCGCACGGCTCACACGCACAGAATTTTTAGGATTTAGCTCAACTTCTGTGCGCCGATCCTGTGCTATTTTGCCGTGCGTGTGCTATTTGTGATTGTATCGTGTGTCACCCAAAATGCTGGGATTCAACTTTCTGTTTGTGTGCTGTTTTCTGTGCTAAATCAGTTGTAGCGGAGCCTTAAGCTTCACCGCCAACTATTCGACAGTCGTTATATGTGGTTCACGATAAAGTGAGCACATTTGAAAGCCAACTTGTCTAGAATAATCATTTAAAAGTATTAGTATTTATTGCGTCCTTAGGCTTTAACTTTTGAGCACAGTACAATATACACACTTTGATTGTAAATTAAGTTTCTTTGTTTATATAAAAAGCGGCAGAAAACTATAAATTAACTGAAAGGAAAGAAGTTAACTAGGGTTTCAAAAGTGCTCACTTAATCGCGAACCGGCTGTACAGCTGCCTTGTCGAAATAAGGACCTGTTTTCAATGTGACGATGGCAGCTGTAAAGACTGTCGAAATGTTGTCGAAGAAGCAATAAGTGACACGGCTCAAGTCCGGAAGCCAAGATAATAACAATGGTCGCGAAAGCTTGCAGTCCATGTTTACATTATCACACAAAACTCGTCTTAAACCTTATAAAATATTCTCTCTTTTAAGGCCCTTGCGCTCCTGTTTCTACTATTTACGCAATAATTATTTTTAAAGCCTTGAACGAGAGCAGATATAAAAAAATATATTTTGCAGTTTGGTTTAAAATGGTTTCCACCGTGTTGGTTAGTTCTTTTTTTTCAACACAGTGAATGCTATGGTTTTTGCTGCTTATGTCATTAATGAAATGTTTGTTAATTGACATATTATTCGGAACTGTAAAATATCGTGTCTTAAAAAATGCTAATTTTCACGGCAGAAACCATTTTAAACAGAACTGCCAAACAGATATTTGACATCAGCTCTCGTTTAATTAAGTTTCAAAAAATTACTACCGCAAAACAGAAGAGCATGGCCTTAATTTAAACAAATATAAAACAAAACAAAATCGAACTTTTCGTTGGGTCGGAGAAATTAAATCTGCCCGACTAAAGAAAATTATGGCGTAGGCCTACTAAGCTGTTTGTTTGGTCGTTTCAAACTAGCATCTTATTGACTATACCAAAACGTTTTTGAAGGATTTATTTTTACCGCTGCTATGGTACAATCTGTATTAAACATTAGATGATCATCTTGTAGTAGGAACCATGGCGACAATATACGGTTGTAATTTACCTACCTCAATTTTTTTTACGTATTTATAGTTTTCTTGTTTATAACGTAACGATGCAGCGTCTATTTAAGAAATTCCTTGTACTATGGTGCAGCTGTATTCACAGTGTTATTTGTTTTAAGTGCATTCATTTAGTGTAGATATGCGAGCAGCTAAAATATTTTTCCCAGCGATAACTTTGTAGAAAATGAACGCTATTAGGAAGAGTTGGGAGCAGCGATAATATATCGTGTCTTCGTACTTCAATTGGGGAGTACGTTGAAACATATACTCTGCTACATTTACAGTAGCAAATGACGAGAAGATAGAATTCAAATAAAAAAATTTAACCAGGCTTCAAACGTGCTAACTTCATCTTGAACAGCCTATAATACTGTATAATAAATGAGGTTATATTTTCGAAGTGTTCAACTTTTATGTCGCTATGTTGGCAGCTCCGTTAATAACTTTACATAAATTAACAAGTTGGCTGCAGGTTTATTTTAAACAGCCTTGATTGTTTTCGTCGTTGAAAAAAAAAGAGCAGCTGGAAAGCGTTGGCGTAACAAGAGTTACAGTATTTCAAGGAACGGAGAATCCCGCAGTACGCATACGGAAGCGAGAGGTAATTTGCCTTCTAAACGCAGCGCATGTTTTACAATATAAAAATACATAGGGCCGTATCTGTAGACCGATTTCGAATGACAACCAATTGCTCACCAATGCTTTCTTTATGGGGATAGCAGTTGATTGTCGTTCGAAAGAGGTTTATAATATCGACCCATAATATCGACCCATAGTCGCCCCAGATGTTGTTGAACAATGATTGAGTTAGAGAAAAAGGAATTGTGTTTTCTTGAGAGTTGGATTAGATTACGTTCAACCTCCTTTTACTTACGAAACAAGTGCCGGAATAAAAGCACTGCGTCAGACACTTAAGCCAATAAAGACGGAGAAAGGAGAAGCGTAACTACATATAACCTCCTTGGAAGACACCCGTAACCCAATTGACTAAAAGAACGAAGAACTCGTTACTCGGTAAACGAGAATAAACGCTCACATCAAGTTCGCGCACAACCTGTTTTAGAAAACTAAAATAAAATCGGAAATTCGTCTGAGAAAATTTACAATATTTTCTTAAAGAAGTTGCGCGATGCTTCTTAGAAAATTGCGTAACTAGGCATGCTAATTTGAGAATTACTTTAATTTATATAGGGTGTTCAGAAACGGCCATATCGTGGGTTTAATGCTACAACTAGATAACTGGGTAGCTGGAGATACCTAATTGTAACATAAAAAATTGATTTTGTCATACTAATAACTAATTTGTAGAAATGTAAATTTATGTTGCAAATAAAACTCCTAGTTAACACATTTATAAATATATACAAATCAAAAGGAACAATCAAAAGGTCAGTGTAGACATCTGTAGATAACTTAAACTTGGAAAAATTACCTTGCCTAATTCTTGCACTAAGGTGACGATTTAACTAGCACACCACGCAAATCCTGGTCAAAATATAGACGAGTGTTTGTGACTAAATGTTGTAGGACGTGATTTTACGCGCACAATATGGCAACATAGCATGGCATAAGTGCCCTCTTGCGCTCCATGTCCAGGTATTAGTTTATGTATGTTACATCGAGTAAACATGGAACCACTTTTGAATCGCTCATGGTTTGGACCTGCGCACATAATATGGTTGTTAGAACAGTAGTTTAGGTAATTCACGATAGTGAGCAATGCATAAAGTTTTCTTTTAGCATTCTTAGCAGCCATCATTACTATTTTTAATATAAGTTCCATGGAACTAAAAACCAGTGTAAATGTTTCAACACTCTCAAAAGATAATATCTGTTGACTCAATAAAACACATATTTTTATTAATTACATGTTCTGCTCAGTTTATAGCCTAGAGTAAGATAATCTGTGTGGTGTGTACATATATATATATATTTTTTTTTTCTAGATACTCCCAGGAGTTTTCGTGTTCATAACTTCGTTCATATGGGGCACCTACCGTAACTCCAAAATACACGTTTTAAAAAATGAGAATTACTAACTGGAATTTTTTACATATGCTTGAATGAGTTGGATGACTTTGAAATGTAGTGCCTTTGTGATGAGTTCGATTGTTCGCCACAGTCATTTTAATGAACTGTGGATTAAATCTGCAAATGCACTCTGATTTATGTACGCTGATAACTAGAGATGTTGAAATTTCGCGAATTCAATTACCTGCATGTTAGAATCAAATATCCTGTGCATACTCAAGCCCCGTCTATTTGTTCATTGGCTGCTGTTCCACCGAGTAGCTGCTAGTAGACAAATGGTCGGGACTTAAGTATGTTAGGGTACATCATTCTAGCATGCAGATCATTGAATTCGCGAAATTTCACCATCCCTACTGATAATCCAATAAAGGTTCATTTTGTATGTTAGGAGCAGACCCTCTTAAATAGAATAGGACAAACTAATCCTTGAAGTTGAGGGCATCCAGAGCGACAATATTTGCATTGAAAAACTAGTACTTTACAAAATAATAACGCAATGACATAATGTAACTGTAATAACGTATGAAATTAACAAATAGTTAGTTATTTATTATTATCGTTAGTTACATGTAATAAAATAATATATGTTATGAAAACAACACAAGAGTTATCGTTGATGAGTGAGAGTGAAAGAGAGAGATAGAGAAGGGGAGAGAGAGAGTGAGAGTGATTTATCGCCGGAAAGTTAACTATTTACTAGGTTCACTAAATTTTTCCGTCATTCGTTTGTTCAAAGTATACAGGACACCAATGAGAATTTTAACGTAAGACAGTATAGTTTTATAATTTGTTTACATATAGTTAAATCGTGTCTGAAAATTGTCATCTAAACCTACAAGGCGCAACAAGGAACAGTGCTTGGGAAACTAATTTGACAACTAAAATTTTTCGCGATTGTTCACTCTCTTTTCCAATTAATAAAATTTAAAAAATTGTATTCAATTTCGTCTGATGTTGGATTCTTTGCAGAGGTTGTTTTTTCCTGTCAACTTAAGATGTCTTCGGGGAAATAAGGTTCTATTGTTTTATATTTGAATAATAACTTTCTTGTCATATGCTCCCTGGTCTGGAGTAGCTCATGAGTAATATGTCACGGCTTTGAAGTGACTAGTGCGTCCCATACCTTTCCGTTAAGGGCACTTTCTACGTCAATTTTCATAACATTTTTATGTTTGTGCTAAGCATTTTTTTTTATTTTAGAAATAAACTGAATTAACTTTTTTTTTTATCTCTCATATTTTTTGCGTGATGGCTCGTAAATGTCAAAATGTGCATATTACGGTTTTAATAAGTACGACACTAAAACAAACTGACGTGCCAAACTGAAAAAAATTGGTAGTGAATATCTATGTTGCTGGCTGTAAGTTATAGGATATATATATATATATATATATATATATATATATATATATATATATAGAAACAAAAAGTAAATAAAAAGAAAAAAATTGTATTAAAATAAAAATGCTAAAATTTGAAATAAAAAATTAAAACATTAAAAAAAAAACTAAAAGCAAAGTTTAGTCACAATTTGTGTCTAAAATAAGAAGAAAAATATCTGCTACAAATATAAAAGTAAAAATATGACGATGAAAATTTCTATACCTTGCCAACCGAACTGACACTCGAACACTTAAGCAACGAAATGCGTTTCTAATTCCTAATATAGGATGCATATGTAATGCACCAAAAAACTTGAAGTGACTTCTCGTGCGAAATTAAGTGTGAAATGTGCAGGGAATTTGCTATGTAAGCAGAAAAATTAAGTAAATATTAGTCCTTGAAAATTGGGCATTTAAATTGTATTTTACTAATCAGTTGTAGTGGTTGGTATCACGTGCACAGAACCGCTCCTCGCATTCGGGAGGACCCGGATTTGATCCCCGGCTCCGGTCATCCTGTTTTCGGTTTTCCATTGTTTCCTGAAATCGCTACAGGCGGATTCTGAGGTGGCTCGTTAACACAGGTCATTAAGATTTCCTCTCCAAGATCCTGTCTTGTGTTAAGGCGGTTCCCTGCCTGCGCTTCAAATGCGCTGCAGGGAGTAACGAGAATTTATTTTTTGACGAAACCACTTAACGCGTATCTAAATGGCTCGTCTATGAAATGAACATACTCTCCAATCTATGACGCTACAAGTTTAAAATTTCAGGTACGCGTGTTTTATGTAAGATTTTCGGGGCTCCCAAAATGGTTTAAAAAAAAACGACTTTTTCAAACTGCCGTTACTGGGAATATAGAAACCATAATCGATAAACGCACAAATGGAAACACGCGCTGGACTTTAAGCGGTGACCACAGCATTTTATTTGTGGGACGTAAAGTCCCTCAGGAAAGTGAATGCTAGTAAAGCTCTGCGCGCCAGTTGAGTGGCTTGCACGTAGAGGCAAAACTGCGTTACATACTCCGGCCGGCGGCGACCCTGCGCTTTATAGATTTTGTGCCTCGCACACACAGACGCAGTCTATATAGGGAACCGCCTTAAGAGTGCGTGGTAGATAAATAAACGCTGAAAATATTAATTTATTTCTACGCTTTTTTTTATGCCAATATGGATAAAATGCTCGATGACAATCCTGGATAATGGTATTTGCCAACCTTATGAGTAAATATTTATCTAGAATTACTAGTTATTTACGCCTGATCTCTTGCGCCGCAGATAAATGCACGAGGTTGCGGCGTCAGAGATTGTGGCTCAGAAGTTCGTAACACTGGAAACAAATTTGTTTAAAACGTTGCCTACAACTATTGTCTACGATTGTTATTGTTTAATTTTCGCCAATAGGCTTCAAGAAACTTGCGGTTATAGATTAATGCTTTTAACTTTGAATTATGTACCACGCCCTCTTAAGGTGTGTGTCACAGCCTGTGACAAACTCGCTGTCGACGAAGTGAAAAGCCTACAGGCCTAAAGAAGCAAAATAACCACTCATTAACAATGCAAAACCCTCTGGTAACATACGTGCACATTTCATACAGTACTGTTCACGACCTGTAAACTTAAGAAAATTGTGTGAAGTACGAAGTTAGCTTTCTTTGTTATTTAATTATGGCGGGAGGTAAAATTAAAAGTTTGCCTTTTGCTTTGAAACCCGATGTAACATAAAACAATGTTCGAAGAAACGTAGTCCTATTTAAATTGACATGACTTCCGATGTTTTACAAACATAAAAACCTCGGTTTGAAAGGGCTGAAAGGCTTTGTTATTCTGTATACGTAGGAAGTGTTCTTCATATTTTCCTCTTCATTTTACTCAAGGAAACTGGAATCACCTCTCGGTAGTTTATCGGCACAGTTTCTTTATGGTGAAGTCATCCTACACACATTTAAACTTTATTTTATATTTCAACTAGTAACCTATAACATCGTTATTCACTGTGAATTTTTTTTTTTTTTTCAGTTTGGTACGTCAGTTGGTTTTAGTGTCGTATACATAAAACCGTAACATGCAAATTTTTATATTTACGAGCCATTACGCAAAAACTATGAGAGCTAAACACATTTCATAACAGCAAAATGTATCACAATTTATGTCTAAAGTAATAACAAATTCTGGTTTAGATATAAAAATAATTATTTGACGATGAAAATTGCTGTAGGCCGTGCCCTTTATCAGTTAGTTATCTCTCAAACCAAGG
Source organism: Medauroidea extradentata (assembly GCA_003012365.1). Classification (NCBI taxonomy): domain Eukaryota; kingdom Metazoa; phylum Arthropoda; class Insecta; order Phasmatodea; family Phasmatidae; genus Medauroidea; species Medauroidea extradentata. The sequence continues at coordinate 12,437 of PNEQ01057716.1, forward strand.
GAATCAAGGTATTGAACTGAGAAAGAAATGCGTTAGTGGTTTTCATCATCAACTGACGAGAATAGATGGGGTTTTTGCGAGACCATTTACCGAAAACTAAACAGTTACGTTGACGGTCCGGTGTAGAGCCTACTTGGGTCCCTAAACCTTGAAAACCAACGAAGGCGTTAGCCACGTTTACTAAACATATACAGATTGTATCTGCTCTTCCGGGGTATGATTTCATTTGGAAATATATTGAAATAAATAATTATTTCAACAAACAACATTAACGAGATCCCAGTCAAAAGTATGTTAATTAGCAATAGGTAGTCTTCGTAGCTATGGAGGGTGTAGGAGGTAATGTTATATTCCTAGCCCCGGTATATTCAATGAAGATAAAAGAAACTGCTTCTTGCACAATTTTGTAACTTAAAATATAAATATTTTTCCGTGAGGGTGGTATCCCCCCCCCCTTCGCACTAAATCACATCCTTTCAACGATGTAATTGGTTAAGATTTTTTTTCGCCATGTGGGAAGATATACCTAATGTGCAAGGACAACCTTTTTTTGAAAAGGTCTGCTTATTAAAATAAATTAATATTAGGTTAGAAACTATTTTTTTTTTTGGCGCCAGAGACGACTGAACACGGATTTCATGATGAATGGCAAATTTTTACGTTGAAGGGTTGGCGTGGGCCGATATGTTCAAATTTTACAAAAAAAAATTCCCTTTTCAACCCCGTTTCTGCTAATATTATCCTAGAACCTTGCGCGGTAGTTTGGCATATTACCAGACGCTGTATTTACATCATCATGATGGCTGTATAATCTTAAGACATGATCTAATGCGTGGAAACTTTGCGTCGCTCCTGTGTAGTACATAGACTACGTTCACTAGAATGCTACGTTACGAATGGTGCAGCTGCACGCACTATACAGGTTATCCCTGAATAACGTTTAAAGCTTTTCATCTCGTTGTAGGCGATGCGAAGACGAGTTAAATTATATAAGACACTTAGGGCCGCAGAGGCTGGGGAGTACCCGTAAATTAACACACATATTGTGATCTCTGAGGATCTCAATCTGCGTTGAAATATCAACAACTGAGATTGAGGGTGACTGAGGTGATTGTGGAGGTGGTCCGGAATGGAAGGACAGAGGATCCTGTCTAATTTCGGTATCTCCATGTAGTCCAACATATGACCGGATCGGACATCTAATCGGAATCGCCTTGGAGAGATGCGATCGATTCACCACCGCTGCCCCCCGGGCTGTTAGGTTCGCCCAACTTGACGCATTGGTTGACGTCGCCACTGGAATTTGTTTCTATTTTAACGCAGTGTGCGACTTTCGAAGATCACAATATGTGTGTCAATTTACGGATAGTTCCCAGCCTCTACGGCCCTAAGTGTACTGTATCATTTAACTCGTCTTCGCTTCCCCTAAAACGCGACAAAGAGTTTTAAAAGTTATTCAGGGAGATCCTGTAAGATGCAAGTCTGCGTTGCGCTGCCCTCTTTTCCTTTACAAACTCCTTTTCAGTTTTTTTCCTCCAACACCTTCCCCACCATTACACCACCCCCCTCCAAAAAAAAAAGCAAGGTCTCTCCAAATGTTTTCGTTACGAACCTTCTTGGTTTTTACCCGCCGCTAACGAGCCGTGCCGGGACGACGGCTAAATGAGCAGAACCACTCTTGGTATGAGCGTATAGGTGATTCACGTTAAATGAGCACTCTTGAAGAACACCTTGTGAAGAACATTAATTTAAAAATATTATATATTGTGACGTCAGACGTTAACTTTTGTGTACGGTAAGACTTTATGCTTTGAGTGTTACATACGTTGCTATGTTAATGTTAATAAGTGGCAGTAAACTATAGATAACAAGAAAGGAAAATAGTAACTAGGGCTTTGAAAGTGCTCATTTTACCTTGAACCGCCTATACCAGGTTTGCGTTCATATCGCCGTGCATGGCGGAGTGGACTGCCAGTGCCGGGTAAAAAACGCTTTATCTGCCGCAAAAAAAAAAAAAAAAAACTTGTTCACAAACATGAATCGCCGAAATATAGCTTTTCCGCAAAGAAAATTTTTGTTTAAAAATTACAGTATTGGCAACAAAAACTGTGTTACTATTAAGATAGTTCAGTTGAAATCTTCATGGTGAATTTGTTGTGTTACTTTCAACACAAGCTATACGTTGAAAAAATTATATTTGCTACAAAAAAACTGCAGTAAGACGCGGAAAAAGTATTTTGTGGTGGCTGCAAAATATTTTGTTAGTATTGGGTCAGACAAATACTTTTGTGCTTGCCACAAGGACATTTTGTTGTCACGGCAAAACGTTTTGGTCACCAAAAAATTATTTTGTGTTTGCTACAAAATAATTTGGCTGTCTAAATAGCTACTAACAAAATTTTACTTTCACTGCACCGAACATAAGTTTTTCAAATTTTTCACTGCTGTGTGGCAAGATTTATTTACTGCATGCTAAATATCTTCAAAGAAAAAAAGCTCTATGTTGTAAAGAAAACGTTTTTACTGTGTACGGTTGTGTACGAAATTAACGAACTTGGTTAAGGTAAGTTTGCCAAGTAACGTACCAGGTTTTGTCGATCTCTAGGTTATATGTAAACGCCTGCAAACAGTTCAGGGATTTAAGAAGGCGGGAATAAAAAAAATATTATATACATTTGTTAAATATTTTACCGAAGGTGTCGTTCGCAGCGTATTTTTACTCGTTATTTTATTATTTTATTTCTCTCTATATTAAAGGGTTTATTAACGGACTGTTGACATATCAAGCCACAGCCTAAACAGCTAGACCTAGAGTCGTAAAAAAAATTGTGGCTCTCTTTAGGATGTAGGCGAACACTAATAAGATATTTTTCGAAAGTCGGCCCCTATACGTGTGAAAAGGGGTGAAATGTGTTTTTGACTATCGTCGATATACATAGCTCCAGCCCGACGGTCTGGCGTCGTGATTTTCTTTTCAATGGGCCACTCATTAAAATGCATAGGCCTACTAAGAATTTTTTTTTCTAAATTCGACAATTTAATTTCGAATAATCCTCGATATGTAGGGAACTCTTTGAACTATAGAGTTTATATCTGCTTCAAAATAATTACTATGCAAGTACCCAAAACGTAATTGCAGGATTTTTCCGAAATTGAACCCGACGGGATGAAAAGTGGAGAAATATGTTTCTCAAGAATCGTCTTATTGGCTACTGCCGACATAACCTGGTATGCTACGTATATTACATGCAGGCATAGCCGCTGGTGAACAGTTAAAATAATATTCGTTTAGTTGTTCTTTCTTCGAATTTTTTTTTAACCCTGACGCAAAAAGAAGGGTGTTATAAGTTTAAAGTTTAACGTGCGTATCTAGCTTCTATTTTTTTTTTTTTTTTTTTTTTTTTTAAGGTGGTTTGTTTCAAGAAAATTTGTTCAGCCGTTTGTAGTTCATCAGCTCTTTTCTAGTTGTTGAAGAGATGTGAGCAACTTCTACTGGTCTGATCGATCCGAAGTTTAGTGTCGTGTGACGTCAGTGATATTACAATAACATGGTCACCTTCACCTGATGCTGCAGAATCGTCTGGAATCTGCTGGATACCCAACCCCTCACCATCTTTCAGTCGGTTTTTATTTTAAATTTTTATTTTAGTTTTACTTGTGTGCATTCAGTTTCACTTCGCTGGGATTCTGTTTAAACTACGTGTGATTTTTTTTGTGCCAATTAGCCAGTTTCGTCTGCTAACAGCAACTTAACTTACTCTCGAGCAGGATAACCCGGAGTAGATCGAGAAGTTGCTCTCGTGACTTATTGAAAGTTAGAAAACAACCCGGTTTACTTTTTGCACGCTTCAAGCTGATGAAATTAGGTCATACCCACCCTATCCTCGTGTCTTGTTTATAACCTCCCCATGTTTGAACTTCGGTAACAGAAATATGTTATAATTCTGATTGTGATGTTATATTTGTTACGTTGGTCACTTGTTGCTGAAACTACACATGACTGCTATCTGTTAGTGACCTAGTGAACTCGGTTAACATATATTTCCCAATTCTATGAATCCCGCAAAATGGTTTACCACGATAATAAGGTATACCACGATATATGGTAAGATTATCCTCTATATAGAAATTCTTAGAGGCCGTGTACCCGAACCGTTGAGTAATTTGCTGAGCTTCGGCCGATATGTTTCACTACGTACGTGAGTGATGTGTGCTTAGAACTAGCATTAACTGAACGTTACACGTGTATATATACCCCTTTCATATCATCCACTTACCTTAGAAGCGAATTTTCTCGCTGCTGAAAATGGCGATAATGTTTTTGGTTATCTTTTTTTAGCTATGGAAATCTTGATGCAGCATCTTAAGAAATGTATAGACGAGAACGACACTCCTTTACATTTAATATTCCGTCATAAAGTGATAGGGTCGCCACCAAGTGTCTCATAGAGGCGGTATATTGGAGAGATGTATGCACACCATTTCAGTGACTTGAGCCTAGAGACCAGGGTGAGGCAAAATGCGTGGAATGTGTCGCGCTTTTTGTGCTTTAATTACACGAATTCAAAGCGGTTACGCATTTACTTTAGCACATAAAATTTTACCCTATGTATCTAGCTTTTACTCTATCTTTGTATTTTTCCGTTTTGTGTGCAGAACTGTACACATTTATTTCTATTGTTCGGTTTTCCTGTTTTCAATATATAAGTTATTGCCCTAAAATCGAAAAACAAAGAGATACAAGTATGGAGATACATACTGTGTAAAAATTACGTTCAAATAATGTTGTGGGCTTCTGAGGAAATTAGACCTATACGCGAATGCTTATTTTAAGTTTTTTTTTTTTAGCTAAATAATTTTTTCGTCTCTTCTGCATTATGTAAAATATGGGCTCGATATCACGTTGTAATTGGGGAGCACTTTGCATGAATTCAGCACTTATATTCATGATGAATATTGGCACAGTATTTAATTGTTGTGTTTCAAGGGCTCTTAGAGCAGACTACATCGTGCGCTACAAGATACGTAAATAACTTACCACGACAGAGAGTATTAAAAACATAATCAGTCTATTAGTTCGTGAGATTCGTTACGTTACACTGTAAACAATCGTCTTAAATATTATTGGAAGTTTCTAACCCATGTACAGAATAGGGTACTTACAGAGGCGGTGGTAGGTATTCTTTTAAAGAGAAGGGGGGGGGGGGGCAGGATCGTTGACAGAAATTTATTTCCGAGGTTTTTCCTATGACTAATTATTAAAACGGGTGTTCTGAGGGTCCTTCCTCCCCTCCGAGAAAATTTGGATTTTAGTGTGTAAATTGGTGCTGTTTAAGTGTTTTTCAAGTCTAAATATTGAATATACAGCTGGCAGAAATTGTAATATTTTTACATATTAAAACTTACGGTGGGTACATATGCTTATACTGTACCTCCCCTCTAATCCGGGAGGGACATTGTCCCCCTCCACAACCTCTCCGCCGCCACTGGGTACTTACCATGTTTCAGCTAGTAAACAGAACCAATTATAAGCATTGTTACTAAACATGTCGTGTAACGTAGGTATAAGTTTGACCGTTTACTGAAAATATTATGGAACGCTACCACTGATGTATGGAAACAATGTTACCACATCTACAACGAAATACATCAATGTGCTAAATTATTTTTACAGTGTGCCGCTTGATAGTGCATCTGATTCTTTGCAACATGACAATGTTGGCAATCTTCCGCTGGACGTACTGTCTTTAAAATATGAAACTGTGTACGTCGAAGGTTGTTAATGTGTGCGTTTATTACATCTCGTAACGTCAGCGTGTTAAGTTTGGCCGGAGTAGTTCAAAGTTGTTCATAAAGTATTAATACTGGAAACTTCTAACATTATATTTCTTTCGAAAGTAAAAACTGTAATATACAAGAGATGTATCACAGCTGCTGCAGATACAATAGGGATAGAGGAAGAGATGCGAGGCGAAAGGAAGAGATAGAAAGAGGAAGAAAATAATAAGAGTACAAAAATTTAGGATTTTAGGGCTGGGGTAGCTCGAACGCTTTTCTTACGTAAGGAAGGCAGAATAAAAAGGCGTATCTATGGCAACTGCCATTCCGAGAACACGCTGTCCGCTCGCTCGCAAATCCTTCTGTGTACACATCCGTCGTCCTTAACGTAGACGGCCACACTTAAAAAATTTTTTCTCAGTTTAATTATGAAAGTTAATGATATAAATTAAATGAAAACGGTCGTATAGCAATGGAAGATTAATCAATTACGAAATTCCTGTGCATTTGTTTGCAAACCTCCTACAGAGGATATTTTTTAACACTTTGAAAGTTAGGCTTCAGACTGCCTTGATTGGAATTGACTGGAATCGATGTATTCGAAAAAGAAAATTAAGTTTAATGTTGGCATTAATAAAAATATCTGTGAAGTATCCGTACTATAATTCCATGGAGTTTTTTTTTTTCGTCAAAGTGCATTTTCTTATATTCACGACTCTGCTCGTTGCCGTAACATATTTCTTACTTATCGTTTTTTTTTCTGTTGAGACAGTTGGCTCGTAGGACTTAACATCTCGTCGATAGAGTAATTAATGGTTATAATCGCAACCACTGGGAGCTAAGAGGACATGAATCGTCCATGGCCGGTAGTAAGGGTATCATCCATGCATTCGATTGGAGTAATTTGGAAAATTCATGGAAAATGGAAATAAATCTTGCCTGGCCGGGAATCGAACACGCGTTCGTCCTCCAGTATGTGTGCCCAATGTGAAACCACTGTGCCACCTCGCTCGATGTGAATATGCTTCTCACATACCGGAACAGTCCGTTAAAAATATAACAGAAACCACAGTTCAACGCAAGCACAATATCGGCGGGGAAAAATCCGGCGACGTTTGCAATTTTTAAGTCCCTGTTGTAATTGGTAGTTACGTTATTTAGTGATTAGATGCAGCTCGACTGGAACGCTGCAGTCTAATTTTATTTTATAAAGTTACGTAATTTAATACTAAATACGTCCGTTATTTTAATAAACTTAATTGGTTTCCGCTCCCGCCTTGAGCAAAAAGTACGTTAGAATAAGTTTGCTTTATGTCGAGAGTCGCTATTTTTTATGTATGTTTAGTTACTTCAAAAACTATCTGTGGGAACGGTTTTTACCTTTTATACGCCAAACCAGTCTTTGTAAGACTGTTACAAGAATGTTAGACATAATTCACTTCAAACATGTTTATTGTGCACAAGCATGAACGGAAAAGTATATTGTACATTACAGGTTTCGGTATTTCAAAGAGAGTTGATTACTAATTAAATATATATTTTTATTGCTTTCTTTTTCCTCGTTAGAGTTAAAGAGCACGAGCCAATTTAAATGTTTCGTACTTTGTTGTTACTACTTTTTCTCCAATATTCTGTTATATTTTCATTATAATCTCTCTCTCTCTCTCTCTCTCTCTCTCTCTCTCTCTCTCTCTCTCATCGTTCCATGTTTCTTTTCCATCATGTTTTGGAATTTTTTTTTTATTTAACACTTTTCCTCCTCAACATCGCGTTTCTGTTTTTCTGTGATATATTTAGTTAACTGAAGCTGTCTTCTTGGATTTTTATGAAGGAAAAGTTAGAATTTAATTTTAGGTATAGTGGTCAGAGCCAAATTATCTATTTTTATTACTTTTACATTCACATTTTATTTAAATACCTATGTAAATTGATTTCCTCTAGTATTGAATTTTAAGACATTCATGTTTTAGCCATTTTTAGTCATTTCTGGAAGAAAGTCGACGTTTAAAATATATTTATTTGTAATACTCTCGCCGTTGACTTTCCTTTTTTAATTTTTCACTCAAAAACCGCGCTTTAAAAAGTTATGGAATACGAAAATTAAAATTATTATTTTACGGATTCAACTTGTGTCCAACCCCGACTTTTAGTTTGATGGTGGAATAAATTCCACGTTCATTGCCGCTTTTTATTTGTTTTCAGCCACTGTAGAAGATAATTATTTTTGCGTCGAGTAAATATTAACCTTCATTTAACGTACAAACGGGTAGAACCCCGCGTCTTCAGACCACTGCACAAGCGGGCCCGCCGTCTTCATCTGAGGCCTGGTTTCCATGGCAACCACACCTGCCTCTTCTAGCCCCCACGTTTACCACGCCACAAGGGATCTATTCTCCGACGACGCGTGGTGCTAGTGCTGCCAGGTGCGATACGACGTATCCACGCGCTTTTAATTATGTATACGCTGTTTGCGGTAAAGTTGGCACTTTTGAAGACCGCCTTTTTATTGTGGCCTCGAACGTTAACTGTTGAATACGGAGCAGTGTATACACATTAACCATTACTTAGCATGCTTCGATTATAGTATTAAGGGGGCTTCGGTGGCCGAGTAGTCAGACCATTCACCTCCCACCAATGCGATCCGGGGTTCGATTCCCCGGGGGGGGGGGGGGGGTCGGTCCCCGGATTTTCGCATGTGGGAATCGTGTCGGACGATGCCGTTAGTCTGCGGGTTTTCTCGGGAATCTCCCGTTTCCCCCGCCCTTTCATTCCGACGTTGCTCCATACTCACGTAATGTCACCTCTCACCAGCGTTAAAGACCTCGATGTTAAGCGCTGACCAAAATTTTTCACTCGCTCGATTATACTAAAAAGTGGCTAAAAAATACAAATCGGCAGAAGGGATAAAAAAAAAATGACCAGGGTTAAGTGCTTAAAGTCTAGAGTTTTTCCTACTTAATAATTTTTAACACTGACAGTGAACGCACAGCTTAAGGCCATGCCCTTTAATTTATACTGTTTTTTTTTTCTATAATTATTATTTAAACTTAAACGAGAGCAGATATCAAAAATCGGTTTGGCATTTTTGTTTGAAATTGTTTTTGTCGTGATAGCAAATTTTTTCAAAGTAACAAATTTTGCGGTTTCGACTAAAACAAGTCATTTAACCATAATTTCGTTAGTTACATAATTATCTAAAACCATAGTATTTACTGCCTTGAAAAATCAACCAATATGGAGAAGAAGATTTTAAACAAAACTGCCAGACAAATTTTTTTTATATCAGCCCTGGTTTAGGCGTAAAAAATTATAATATCGCTAAAAAGTATAATCTAGCGAGCATGGCCTTAAATCGACGGGTCTAGCAGCATGAAATGTTGCACAAATGATATTTCTATAACGTAGGTAAACACTAAGAAAGGGTATTTGAAAATTCATTTCGTAAAGGGGTTCAGTAGGGGGTGAAATATGTATCGAGCCTAAAACTAGGCAATACTGCGTGCATGTGTGCTTGTTTGTTCTCAACGTACTGGTGACTGTGGGCATTCACGGGAATTTTGTATGTAAAGAGAAACTATCTATGCAACTCTGTCGGTGAGTAAGTAACCGGTAGAGACATGCGGAATTTGTGTTATTATTTGGGACCAGATTAGACTTATTGATCTATATGGTCTGAATATAGTCGGTAAATTTATCGACTTCTGAATGCGGTATCATTTGCGTATTTGACTGCTTTAATTGGCGTTTGTCAGTCAACCGTTGAAAATGTCACTATTGGCCAAAAGCGTTTCCGCTGCAAGCCGCCATATTATGTGGTAATGGAAGATGTCTCATTTCTGTAGGGACGTTCCTTAAACCACGGTGTTTCAAGAGAATAATATGGAATTTTGAATAATTTTCAATTTTTTGTTCATATATTTCCCGTTACTATAAACTGAGGTTACTTAACGATTGCAAGGAATGACTGAGTGCCACTTAAAATATTTATTCCGAGGATGTTTAGTAAACAGTTACGAAAAATATATGAACTGATAAAATGTATGGTTTTTAGTACTCTAATATTATAGAGTTGCTTCCTCTTACAGCCTAAAAAAAGTCTTGAGAGGCAAAATATCACCCCCGTTGCAACAAAGTAAGCCTGTATTATGGTAACCCAACGCTTATGAATGTTATAAGAATTTAAATGTGCTGCTTATCAGAAAGTGTCGTGTTTTGCATAGATTTTTGTCAGTTGTTAGTTAGCTCTTTTTTGGAATATAGGAAATCACCGAGACATATTTGATGTTCATCAGATGGTAGACTGTTTGCGGTAGAGGATACGAGTACAGACGCTTTCATTCTTTCAGGTGTGTCGAATGATGTGTTTTTGTTGGGCACTCGAGTTTTAACGTTGTGACAACTTAAAATACATAATCCCTATCAAAATACAGGCTTTGTAATGCCTGTTAACTAATCATGTTTGTCACTTAGGAAACAAAATTGATTACCGACTGTGTTTTGATGATTGTACAGGGGTTAGTGATCCGCTGACCCCTGAATGACATTCTGTGTTCTACCAGCCGTACACTCTGAGAAACATAACACTTAAATTATTGGAAATTCATGCTTGTATCGTACAAATGTTTCCCGCCATTCTTGTTCTTAATGGAAAATATATCGTAACCAAGGAAGGGAAACGCACAGTATTAAGCTTGCTTATGCTCTTTATTTTAATTTTTGAATTTTACGTTAGTGCTTTATAAGCAGTAATCGTGGCTTGTTTTTAATAACCACGGCAAATACCGTAGGCAGCAGGTGATACTTCGATATCGCGGCGTTAAATTCCTTTCTTGAAATTCGTAACTGTTTATAGAATTTTTATGATGTCACCTTTAGCCATTACTGACGGTTTTTCTTTTGTTCAGTCAATGGTTCAGTATAGAGACACTCGTTGACTTTTTTCAAACACATCCATTATCGCCGCGACGGTGTATCGCGGAGTTGGGCTCTAGCGCTGCCATCTCTTAGCTGGCCGGTAAACTAATTTCAGTAGCTGGTGCCGCTTCCACCAGGTGGCAGGACCAGTTTTGTGAATGAGTGGCGGGAGTTTTTTTATTTCCTCCTCCTTTTTAACGGATATATGCACGTTATCTTTCGTTTCCCTTTTGTTACGTCGCGTGCACAGACCCAACGAGTGGACGGGCAGAGAGAGAAAGAGAACGCGCAGCAGTTGTAACGAACAGTGTGATGTTCCGACACGAAGTGGATACTGGCGAGTTTGTGGTGTTTGTCGGTACGTTTAGCGCGCGGTTTTTGTGTAGATGTTTTTATGGTAATGTCTACGAATGAGTGTTTGTCCGGCGTTGTATAGAAGAGCATACACATTTGATTTTCTCTACCCAAGATATGGAAAATTTCAGCGAACTTTTCTTTCCTAAACCTAGGAGGTGAGTACCGATACTTTAAAAAACTAGAACATTTTAAGAACTTTATAACTTACTAAGGGAAACCGGAGACGTATTCATATTACTTTTTTACTTAAATATATAATATCTTTAAATATTGTATTGTGTTCTAAGCCACAGCGTAGAGATACATTGAAAACTACAATTAATTCAACTCACTTAACAAAAGAAAACCATATTTTTTTGCTACTTGTGACATGGTATTTATCTCAACATTCGTTGTGTATTACGCAAGTTTGAAAGTTTAAGAGCTTAATATTTCTGATGTAGTCAAATTGATGTTAGCCTGAAAGAATTTGTTTTAAAGGTTAGTTGCCGACGAGAAAAATGTAATTAGGCCTAACCTTATTTTTTTTTCTGAAAATTAATTTAGAAAGGTAACTGATTTTGTGTATTAGGAAAGTATTGTTTAAATCTATGTTTGTGTAATCCACTAATGCCGGCTAGAACTTCCTTCAACCGTCTAAACCAATTAACACTGTAGCGCGTTTTAAATAATTAATTTTTTTTTGTCCAGACGTGCTAATGTGAAAATTACTAAATACCACGTTGGCTTAATTTATAACTAACCAGAAACGAATTTTTGCCAGTTCGAATGTCTGTGAATTTTAATCGTAATTTCAGACATGTCTAATAAATGTCCTGGTTTCGTTGTACTCGCCATTTCACTTGAGAAAGTAACGTGGAGGTATGTGATCAGTTTTTACTTGTCCTCGTATCAAGCCACGCAATAAGTCGTGTCTTGTAAGTAGGACAATGTTTTTTGAAAGCACTGCAAACGTGCACAGAGCTCTGCGTGATACAAGGTAGCTTGCAGCTGAGCAGAGATTTAGAGCACGCAACCAGTTCGATAGAGCTATTGCTTTTACTCGACAGAACATGTTTTTTTTAACGAATGCTTTTGTAGAAAAAAATATGTAGCTATATTTTTTTTCTACGCCGGGAATTATAACGTACAAATTCTGTCAGTCGCAATATATAGGCCTATAGCTGCGCCGTTGTTTAAAACTAATCGGATAAGTCCTTGAAGATACTTTGTAACATTTTTATAGACATAAATAATTTGGTACACTGGCAAAATATAAAAACCCGCAACAAGATGCGCATCGGTGTTTCGGACAAATTCTGTTTTCAGGTTACCAATACTTTGAAAGCTTGACTACCTTGTCAAGCTGTTTTCATCGGTACTTTTCGAACTCTATTTGTAAATGTCATTTATACATATCATTATTCCCCCCGCCCACCCCTTGCATGACCAAAACCTTATTCATTGATGTCTGTCGCCCATAAGGATATAACGGTAGCTTTCACTGGTATTGAGTAAATGCTGAAACAGAGCAGTTACTTGGAATAAATAATAAGAATAATAGTAACAATAATTATAATGGCGAAGACTGTATATAAAAATTAGGATATTCAAAATAACTAATTGTTTGGTTGTAAATAAGGTACGTATGTATATGTGTATATACATACATACGTATAAACAGGAAGCATTTTGGTGCTATGCCCAAAGAGTTATTAAGGCGTAGTTAAAAATAAAGAGGCGAAGACTTCAATTTAGGCATATCAAAGCCATTGAAAAACAAGTTTGAAACAATAAACGTATATTATTAATTCTTTCACAAAATTCCAGTAGACTTACTGAAAGAAATATTATGAAAACCACGATGGCAGAAATTGAAATAGTTTTATCGACGTAATAGAAGTCACGCTCAGCTGCACTTTGCATACAGCGACGTGAAATGTCATTGTCTGTTGTCAAGGTCACCTTTACGCCACAAGTGTTGCGGGAGTTAATACGGGTAGGCAAATGAACATGTTTTTGAAAAAGTTTCTAATTGGCGTATTATTGCAGTTTACAACATTAGTGCAAGACATTTGAACAAAATAAAACTATATTGAGTGCGAAATAATTAGTATAAACATATATATTTAAGGCCATGCCTGGTAGTTTTGCAGTGATTTCGAAAATAATTTTTCCAAAATGAACTAATATCTCTATCACAAAATCGCTACGTTGTTTTGTCACTAATACATCAAAGTTTCTATCTGAATTTTTCCGTTGCAATGAACACAATGGATTTTTAGATTCTTGCACCCAAAGTATCACATATTTTAGCATGAAAATGAG
>PNEQ01057722.1:0-31110 GCA_003012365.1 Medauroidea extradentata
TATCGACGTTTCTTCGGAAACACATTTCACCCCTTTTCACCCCCTTAGAGGTCGAATTTCGAAAAATCCCTTCTTAGTGCTCGCCTACGACCTGAAGGGAACCCCCACAAAAATTTTCACGATTCTAGGTCCAGTGGTTTGGGCTGCAGTTTGATATGTCAGTCAGTCAGTCAGTCAGTCAATCAGTCACCTTTCATTTTTATATATATAGATAACAACACTGAAAACTTCAAAATTTATTCACAATTCTTGTCGTTTCCTAATCTGGTTTTTTTAATTTTACTGAAAGGAACCCACCAAACTATTCACTATTGCGAGTTAAATTTAACGTTTAATGTAAGTTACGTCCAGTAGTACACACTATAGCTGGTGAAGAGTGTTTCAGCAAAGTAAAGTTTATAAATACAACAGGATAAACGAAAACACAATATAAACCTTTCTGGTACTTTCCGTCCCCAGTATCCAGTTTGCTTACCTTTCACCACAAGAAACCACAGCCATGGAATCGATTTCTGATAAGCACTTTCTTTTCTTACTCTCCAAAAATCCCTTTCTTTAAATAATAGAAAGCAAATCTGTGTACAGTTTTGGCTAAAAGGACGATGGAAGGGTATTCCTACCTTTTTTCGTCCATGTCTTCACAGATGGGTAAGATAAAATCTTCTCTTGCGACAATATTATGTTACAAGTAGCAGGAACAGCACAAGGTGCTTCTCCGACTTGCCAGTTTTATTTTGCCAGCTTCCCCACAGTTTTCAAAGTGTTACTGTGCGTCGTATCTTTACGAAGATGGAGGACTGCTGTCAAATGAAGAGCTCCGGGAACAATTTTACTCACGTTTAATTGTTACTTTAAAACCTCGATAATAAAAGATTTTCTTCAATGTGTATGCAATAAACGTTACCGTGTTTTAAGCTATCCCGTAATATGCTTGTGTCACTAAGCTAGTCACGATTATCTGTTAAGAGTATCATGTACAAGTTTGTGTGTATTAAAATGGCTTTAGTCAGATTTGAGCTCACAGGTGTAATAATTCCCTTAATAGTAAATTGTTATTTTGAGTTATATATTTTTTGAACTCGGGTACCACATATCAACTCTTCCCTCTCTGGTTCAAACTAAATTAAACGGTCGTCATCTCACATTGGCAACTATGATATACTAAGGGCAAATCTGTATGCTCTTGGTTTGAATTGTATACGATTTTTTTTTGTCCCGTATGAGCGTAACTCACGTTAGAGAATGGAGTCATGTCACCAAGTTTCAATTCCTTGGTTGCAAATTTTTATCTTCTGAAGAAGTTGACGTAGAACACGAAACAAAAACATTTATCAAAATGCGTGGTGTGCATGAATAGAGCTGAATCATGGGTTCTCACTGATAGAGATAAAATAATAATGCTCTTTCTTCGCTTAGTGAACAAAAAAGACAGACAATTACGTGCACTGTTGAAAACGTAGGTTGTACAACTTAAAATCTGGTCGAGACAGAGATAATTTCAAACTCACCCAGTAACTCAGAGAATAAGAATCTGGATTGTAATACGTCATGACCTGTATTAAGTTAGATTTTGGATAAGTTGATTTTTTACGATAACGGTTATTTTATTTTGTACTTTGGGTAAAATAGAGTGATTTGGTTGGCAGGGTAAATGTAACATTAAGAAAACTATTTCTAAAATGTGCTCTTTTGGTTGCCCAACATCCTTTCGAAAATACCGGACACCAAATTATTTCAATATTTAAAATAACCTAACTCTTACTATACGCCGTGCCGTAGCCATATGCACACAAATAAACTGGATGTATACGTTATGATAAATATAAAGTTGACGGTGACATCTTCCACATTAATGCGGCACCGCAGAATTCTCGTGGAGTGATTTCGGGAAACAACAGAACATATAGACCTGTACCAGGATCGTTAGGCTGACAATCGAATCTGGGTGCTGCATAAAGCAAGCCCAGCGTTTTACCACTATTTCAGTGGAATGAGGTGAGAAAATAGTTGAGGCGGTAAAGAGACATTATAGATACACTCAGATCATTGACAAGATATAAACCTTGTAAAAATCCCTACGTAATAACAAGTCCCTGAGACAGTTAATGTGAAGGAATATAGTATCATATCAAAGCAGTGTTCCAGTGTAGTTTCGCTCGCTCACGCTTATTATACTATCATACTTTCAGACATTACTGTCAGCAGACATTTCTGTCGTGCTGGAAGGCTAATGACCCTGTAAAAGGTGCTATTTTGTTAACAAATGTAATTATAGCTTTATTGTACCCATGACAGTCATTCCTTCGACTGCGGGAAGCTGCTGTAAATTAGTGCTGGAAATCTAATAACGGTTACACGTGCTTTTGAAATGTAACGTAAATAATCTGTGTGTATCTTATCCTTGATTCCTCTTAAACCAGTTAAGATATCGAGGCGAATTTTTTCTTCACAACGATGCCTACGTAAATATCTAAATATATTTTCAGGATTCTTTGAAATTCCAACTAACAAGCCGTTAAAAAAAAATTAAATGTATTTCCAATTAATCACTCGTATCGCCTAAACCAGTAGATATATAGAGATTTTTGTTTAACGTTAGACTAAGTCGTAAAATAAACTTTCTCGTAAAGTATTGGCAGTTTTTCACCCCTGCACACATGGAGCACTTAATATACTTCAGCTTGTAAACAGATAAACTGTTAAGCGTTGTAACTACACAAGTCTGATAAAATTAGCATAGATTTTATTGTTTCATATAAATGTTTAGGAACGTGTTGTATAGGATACAGTTTTATCATACCTAATATATCAAGCCTCCTATACATCAGCGTTGTAAATTTACAAATAATTGTCTACTTCGTATATTTTTTGAATGTGATCGATCGACATACAGTATAAAGTCTCGAACATTTCGGGTACGCTTACGTATAACTTGCCCCAAAAATTACTTTTGCTTATAGTGCCTATTAATGTAGAGGTTGCTGTGATTATTTATTTACCAGGATACTACCATACCCATAAGCGGCTAAGCAAGAAACGGTTAAATGCAACACGCAGGAATCTTCTCTAATCTATTATTAGCGATATTAACACATGTAATTATTATTTTACATGGCTGTACCAAGGCGAATTAGGTTTCATTTCTGATGGGTTGGATCACTGCGTGGCGTACGTTGCCGTTCGGCGGTGGGTTTACTCGGGGCACTCCCGTTTCCCTTACTCTGTCATTCTGATTCCGCTCCGTACTCACCACACATCCTTGCAAGTGCTAATGACCTACCTGTTAAGCGCTTGTTAAAATACCGTAAACCGGCGTTACACGGAAAAAATATTTAGTGGGTATGCGTAAATTATTGTGTGTTCAACACAAAAACAGTTTGCTGACACCACTAAAATGTTTTGGCTACTACAAAATTATTTTGTGGTTACTACAAAATTATTTTGCATGGAGAACTCTGTACAAAATTTTTCTTTCAGTGCAATTTGTGACAGCACCGATTGACTTTAGGTCTCATAAAATACAAATTTAGATTTTCGTGTCGTTTAAGTAAAAAAATTAGATACTGTGTGTAAGTGTGTGTGTGTGTGTATGTATATATATATATATATATATATATATATATATATATATATATATATACATACATATATACAAATACACATAATATTTATTCATATAATGTGTGTGGTTTCCAACACAAATATATGTACTCATTACTTAGACAAACAGCCTAAATATGAATCTCTTTGAGTAGCACAAAGTCACCCCTCCTGTCATAAATGTTAACTCCTGTTTACGATTTTGCCAACCCTAGATCATCTTCTTTTTCAACCATTATATTGTACCATCACCACCCCTTCATCGGGGCTAACCTCAATATGGTGATGGCACCTAACAATCAATATAGCATAGCAGAGGCAGTAACGAGTGTTGCAATTCCCAACTATTAGCAAGCACGCCTGGTCAAGGATTTAATTTCAATTCAAACAATGCTAGAACTCAAAACCTCGAATCTCAGTATAGCAAAACTAGTTAATCATCATCATGATCTGCAAGTAATGTCATTATTATTGGCAAACATGAAAACGGGCAATTACCATTTCGCTTCAACTTCAAATTAACATCAGAGGTCGGGTTCAATCGCAACAGCGATTTATTGATAAACCAAAACATCACCAGTTACATAACCTTGAAAATAAAATAAACTAAAATTGTTAACAAAGAATCAAAACATTCTAAATGAAACAACATAGAACATTAACTTTACCAAAACACTATTAATAGGCGTGCAAATGGAATCACATTAAAGTTGAACAACATGAAATAACAAGATGCCCTAGCCGATAACCCTGAGGAGGGTGTAGCAAAGACAACTAGACATCGGCTAGCCCTACCTCGTAGGGAACTAGCTCACACAAAATGTGCTGACTGAGACTCTGTTCCCAGCAGCAAACCCTGACAAGAACTGAGGGTACACACGCCCCTAAACATACTTACTTACTAATTAAAACTCGGGGGACCCACGCCCCAACACATAATCTCAAACACAAGCATAACCTACCTCAGTACTATGCATACATAACTAACACACCCGCACAAGTCTCATAAATCGGGCACATAAGGTGCATGCAAAACATCCAATTCGTTAACTATTAAATATCTGAAATGGTTAAATGGTTTACATTCTCTGTTAAATCTAAGCATCAAATTGCACGCCTACAAAGATTAATTAACCAACAAACGAAACTAATAGAAAATACATGTCTGCCCCCCCCCCTCTCTCTCTCACTGAATAATTATTACATATTTACTTTAGTTTACTTATTGAAATCCCGAACGCGAAAGTTACTTTAATTTACCAGTCAAAGTGAAAACAACAAACAGCACAAAACACACTAACGAAAGACTAAGACCTGGACCACTATGCTACAGGACTCCAACTCAAGATATAACCACACAAGAAATTAAACAATGCGCCGCAAATTAATCAACTACAAGTCCTGCAGCATAACAACCCATTCCACATTTACAATAACGAATAACAAGACTGACACATTTCACTGGAAGCCGACTGAACGCACATACAAGAAAACACGAGACTTTATACAAACAGCGAGCAATAATTAAATCCCTGAAAATAGTCCGCCCAACATGGCGGAGCAAATACGACAAGTTAAGTTACAACGTACCAATTATTACTACGTAACCTGAAATTACATAATGAAAATACAATACAAACATAATATGCCTCGCTTAGAACAATATTAATTATATAAACAATTCCTTTCAGAACTTCACAATATTACAGGAAAATTATATTAATACAGCTCTTCGGGAATATTCTTGAGGTTCCGCCATTGTCGCTCGATAGAGTTAGTGTAGCACGAGGCTAGCTGCACTGTCTGCACTTGTGTCTCTGTTTTAAGTCTGTATCACATCTATGGCAAAGAATGTCATGTTTACAAACGGCGACGTAATATATTCCAAAACAACAAATGGAATATAAGGTATGTAATAAAAGTCTAGATACGTGGAAGTGTTTGAAATATAACTGCTGAGTATTAAATAAGTTAATTGCTGATAACTTGCAATGTCTGAACTGTTTCTAACGTCGTCAAATTACGTCGTTCACCGACGCAGTCGGTACGATGCCACTGTCAATATTCACAATATTGTAGTTGACGATCTGCTAAGTCCTGGTACACGATACATTAGGTAGAATCTTCACAAAATGCGTGAAAGGAAGTGCGGGCCCAGCACAATATTTAATAATAATTAAGTTTCACGTTAAGTAACCACAAAAATTATTGATAATTCTGAACTAATTGACTATCATCATTTACGTCAGTAATTAATTGTTTATCTTAAAGAAACTGTTTATGAATTCGGCCTTAAGAGCCCTTGGTTAAAAGGAAAAAAAAAGAACTTTGTTTCATAAGAGCCTTACAAGATGTGTGTGCGTGCATGTACATATATATACACACACGTTTTACCCGATGACAATAATGAATTTTTGTTTATAAACAGTACATATTCAAACAGCACATTATTCTTCGTCGTATGATTTCCCTACTTTTATGGATAGGATGTAAGACGTTACGCATTATGTTCGCATCTACTTTTGTAAAAAACAGTTTTGTTGTAATTTTTCCATGAAACTATTGTTTGCCTGCACTCAGCCTCACTCTAGGTATAAAAGCATATCACGCTTTATGAGGCCATTGTTGAAGATGTTGTTTGCACGTGCTACTCATACATTTTCATTTTCCTCCAAACACTGTGGGTATCCATAATATTTCCACACTCTGCCTCTCACTTAGTCGATTTTCACGCCTCCCATAATGGAATAATGATTTATTACTTAGGTGTTGTAAGTCCTTGAATTCGTGGTGCACTTTGCTCCTTCCCGAGCAGTTGACGTGTTACAATAACTTCTTATCAAATGACCATGGGCGGCAAAGTGGTTATTTCTCAGGATATTGTTTTATACAGTTCGTAATATTAATATATTGAAATAAAACTAACAACAATTTTTGTGGTAGACTTGGGTCTCTAGAAACTTAAAATCAATGACACCCTTAAAAAATTACTTAACGGGTATTTCTTGTCACTTTAACAAAATATTTGACTTTCATTACTTACAGAGAAAGTGTCTCTTCATTTTTAATTGAGTACAAATTCCTGAAAAATAAATTAATTTTTGTATTGTATATAAAATAAAAATAATACCATCTTGCCGGGATAACTATATATCTCAGACATCGTGAATGTATTGTAACGCGGAAAGATTTATTTTCAGGTTTATAACCAGTCATAAAGCGTGGAACTGAGAATTCGTCAGACACCCAGAAAGTGGTTATAAAAAAAAAGCTGTCACAGTAAAAAAATTATTTCCTTCTGCATTGTCACTCTTAAGTGTTTCTGGAGGCAGACGCATTAAGAGCACGGTTGGCAGCTATTTCCATCGTCATAATTTTTATTTTTATATTTGTACCAGAAATGCTTTTCCTTATTTTAGACTAAAATTGTGACTAAATTTTGGTGTAATGAAATGATTTTGGCTCTCATAGTTTGCGCGTAATTGCTTGTAAAAGTCAAAATTTGCTTGTTACGGTTTCCAGTATGACACTAAAACCAACTGACATACCAAACTTAAAAATATCGCAGTGAGCAACAATGTCATCCTATATAAGCTGACAAAATTTTTTTTTCTCGAATAAATTTAGAATTTATTGCAATTTTATTTAATAAAAAATATATATGTATGAATGTGTGTGTGTTTGTGACGTACTGAAAACTATTACAGTCAAATTTTGACATTTACGAGATATTACACAAAATCTATGAGATAAAAAATTTCATAAAAACAAAATTTAGTCACGATTTTCGTCTAAAACAAGAAAAAAATATCTGGGACAAATGTAAAAATATGGCGATGAACATTGCTGTGTCCTTAAGTTCGTTTGAGGAATTCGTAAAAGTTCCCCAACACTATTAAGTGAAACGCCGTGTAATGTTATGGCAATATGATTCAGAATTTAATTTAGCTACACGTATCTCAACTGAAACAATAAACCATCACAGTCGTTCGAAAAAAAAAATTGTAATACTGACAGAAGACATTTCGGCACACAAAACAGAAGTCTCGCATGAACGTACTTGACTTTGTGGTCGGCGGTTTAGAAGAAGGGAATTGCAATTATTGGTGCGTTAACGAAGTTTTCATGGCTGCGCAAAGATACACACAGATGATTTAAGTTGTACAATTATTTAAATTAGTTGCAGCATCCAGTGTTTTGCAGAGTAGTTATGGGCATCCGCGCCAATTTTTCTATCACGATTGCCCTTGCCAATTAGATTTTCCTGGAATAAAAACAAGACGACCCTCATTGTTACTTGCTTTCAGAAAACGTTTTTATCATAACGAGTCCTTAATAAATGCGAGCCAATTATATTGCCATCTTGGTTTCCTTAAAGGAGAGTCAAACGAACTTGCGCGGGACTCACGTCAGCACATTGATGTATACCTTCCATTCATACTTGAGCATCATAACTCTAAACCTGTTGAGATAATCGCTTAAAAAACTGCATGGTTGAGGCTCAGGAAAACTTAGAATTTCACGCTAGCTGAAAACATTCCGCTCGAGAATATAACCCATTGTTGGGAAGCATTTCATCGGATAAGAAAGGAACAAAAGATACGTCATGTGAGCATTAGACCACATACCGTCACAGTAGTCAGTTTGTATTCATCGCAGGCGGCGAGAAATACTGAATTACGGAGTGCGCTCCTGATTATACTGTTTTCGCGACCGATAATTATATATTTTTTAAAGTCTAAACGACAGCACATATCAAAATAGCATATTTTGGGAAGTATTTAAAAAAAAATCATTTCGACCATACTGGTTACTTTTTCAACACAGTAAATATTATGGTTTTAGCTGGTTATGTAAATAAAGAATTTTTTAAAATTGACTCATTTGTTGAGAGCGTATAGTTTCTTAGCGTAATACATTAGCTATCACGGCAGAAACAATTAGCAACAAAACGGCACAAACCAATTTTCGTCATTTGCTTTCGTATAGGTTTAAAAACAATAATCAGAAAACAGTAGAAACGGTTGAGTGTGACCTTATTGAAAACGACAGTACTATAGCGTTAAACAAATGTGCGCATACCTTATTTTGATGAAGCAGTGTGTTAGTGAAATTACGGAAGAATACAACCAGACTCCGGTTGAAAGTAACAACTGAGGAATGTAGAAATTGCCACTTTAAAGATTGTTGATAGAGGGATAACGAAGTAGTGGCTATGACTAACAAGAAATACACTGAAAGAAAAATGTTGTAGGAAGTCTTGCCCGCAAAATAATTTTATAGTAACCAAAGAATAATTTCGTGGTGGGCACAATATTTTAGTTGTGTCAACAAAATATTTTAGTGGTGACCACAATATTTTAGTTGTGTCAACAAAATGATTTTGTGGTGACCACAAAATAAATTTTGCAGGGTAAATACCCACAAAATATTTTGTAGCCGCCACAAAATATTTCTTTCCGTATATAGGATTCAGCACATAAAGGCTGGCTACCTCCTAGTGTTTTATAAATGTAACGAACATGACTAAACATTTTAAACTGTTACAATAACAGCAAAGTATCAAATATTACAAATGTTACTTAAGCATTGGTTGCGTTAAGAAAATACTTAGTTTTTTATCGGTTTATTCATTTGGTCAATACGTGTTTACGTTTAATAATTTCTTATCATGATACCATACAAGACGCTTAGTTCAAAATATTTATGATTCACAACTGGCCACGCTTATAACATAACGGCCCGTTACGTTCTCACCACTTTATAGCACATCTAAAATTCAGAATTTAAATGGAAGCACTATTAACGAAAACAAAACGCATACTTTACGCTAACAAGAAAGTAAAACACAGATTTGAAGGCCAAGATAGGCAATTTTATAGTTATACATTATATTGGTTTTTCTAACATTATTTGTTAACGGTGTAGCAGGAAATGTATTAAATTCATTAATAATTTTGAATTGTACGTCTTTTTAGCCATGCTTGTCAAACGTAGTGTCTAAGTGGGACTCATCATATTTTTGTGCATCAAGGAGAAAAATAAAATCTAGAAACTCTGTTCTGAAATAAAAGAACAGAATGGAACACATGTGTAATATTTGCTAACAGGGGAAGACATACGACAGAAAGCGATCGAAAACCGCTCACGAGTAGTCAGATGATATAGTGGTATTTTAACTTCTTTACATACCCACATTCGCTGCGCCGTAGCAACGAGACAAATTTGGCAACACGTATACACACACGTCTCAATTATACTGTAAAGCAATATTAAAAGTTTACCAATGCGAGTGTTTGTCATTACTCCAAAAAGAAAATAAGTATCATTCGCAATGTGTGTGCACGCTTAAGGGCTTGTTCCTTAGTTTTGCAGTGATTTTGAAAATATGTGTTTTTATTGCTACCTAATACTCATATCAAAATTTCGCTCCACAGTTTTGACACTAATATGTCATAATTTGTAGCTGAAATTTTTTATAGCAATGTACCGAACGGTGTTTTAGATTTCGTCACCCAAAGTACCACATTTTTTGTCTTGAAAATAAGCCAAAACGAAGAAAAATTATTTTTTTCTTTCGAATGGTAGGTACGTTATTAAAAAAAAACGCATCTACAGTATTGTGCATCGTGTGACTGCACATTGTCGCAAATATTTTCATAGCTTTAGGTTAAAAAGTATTTGAGTTATTTGCACCAGTCTGAAAAAAAAAGGAACAAGCCCTTAACGTAGATGACTTTATTCGGAATGCAAAACAGCCATTGTTTAATAATAATTAATATCGTCTGTGGATGGTACCCGAGAGACATGGTATCGAACCGCGTAGGCATCTGCTTGCCTCTGAAGGGCGACATGAAATGAGGTCCTGAAATGGAGCGGCGCTGGAATGAAATGGTGGAGTGAATGGGAGATCCCCGAGAAAACCCCTCGAGCGGCATCGTCAGGCACGATTCCCATACGCGAAAATCCGGGAACCGACCCCGCCGAGAATCGAACTCGGATGGTTCGCCTTGGTGGGAGGCGTGCACTGCTTCAACCACGGCCCTTTCTCCATTGTTGATACAAACCCTATGCTACTTCACTGTGTGATAACTACTTATAACGACACAGGAATTATTTCACGTGCTTTCACGTATGTTAGGGGATTGAGATTTAAAAATAGTTCATGAGGAAGATGTGTTATTTACAGTCATCTCAGAGTTATGGGCACATACTTTTTACCTTCTGGGTAATAATGTAATTTGGTTCAATGAGTTTTGGTTTGTAGGTCATTGAAAACGTCGCACGTATTTGCGGAATGTAGATGAAGACTGATATTTATCTCGGTTTTTACAGCATCGTCTTAGTACTTTAGACAGGGCGATGATCTTACAGTTTTAATCTGTTGGCTTATTGTAGTGTTTAGATTTATAGTTTAAGTATTTTTATCAGAGAATGACATTCGATAACCACACCTCATATCTATTTATCTTTTACCTGAGATTCTACAATCTATGAGCTGTTGCACGATGAACAAATATTTATTGATGTTCGGCTACATTTTTATGGCGTCTAATGTTAATATATTCGTCCTGATAAATGTCCTGCGAAGTTCTTTGAGAAATATTGTTCTTCTACGTAACACTTTGAGTGTTTTTCTCTGGTTTAACTCGCTTGTATAACTTGTTAAATAAAATTTTTACACTATTATGTGAGAAGGGAAGCCAAATGTGGTAACAAAACGAATAAAATACAAACAAGTAATAAACTGGGTCACACAAATTCTTTACGACCAGTGAAGAGATTTTAATAAAAGCTAAACCATTAGTACAAAAGAAAAGTAATAGCTTATCTTCAAAACTGTATGTTGATTTTAATACTGTTAATATACTAAAGATCAGCGTTGCATCATGTTACGCCAGTAGTTTTTGCACAAGTAGGCCTCCTTGAAAATATAATTGCGATTTATAAAAGTGGGGCCACGGTGACCGAATGGTCAGATCATTCGCCTCCTACCAAGGAGATCCGGGTTCGATTCCTCACGGGGTCGGTGGAAATCGTGCCGAATAATGCCGCTGGTTGGCAGGTTTTGTCGGGGATCTTCTGTTTTCCCCGCCCTCTCATTCCGGTACTGCTTCATACCCACCTCACGTCACCCCTCACCAGCGCTAAAGACCTTGATGCTGAGCACTGACCGAAATATCTCACTCACTCGATAAAAGTGTTAACTAGTGCTAAACAGAGTGATAAATAGATACATTATTGTGATGAGGTAAAGATGTTTCATGATCAGAAAATATGTTTATTGCTTGCTTGACCACGAAACAGTATAGCTATGACATCCCAATATAATCACGAGAATAAAAGTAACAAATGCCGAAAATCAATGTGGAAGAAAACGATATTGAGCAGCTTTTTGGTATTTCTTTAAGTTGAGTGACAACTGATAAGCGAAAAATGCAAAAAGTATGGTATGAAAGTATTATATTGTATGGCTCGTTACAATAACATAATTGTTTAATAAATTTTGTATACAAATTTACATTTGCGAAGTTATTAACAAAAATACGTTTTGGCGTAATCATGCCCGAAGCTATAATTTTTTGTTATGTTTGTTTGCAAACCATATTATTTTTAAGTGTGAACCACGCATCTGTAAAACAGAGTGCTATCAGAGAATATTTTAAAATTTATGTTGAAGCAGCAGAGCTACATACGGCTGCTGTAGAATGCCAGACCCAGCTACAAATCCTTGATTACATTTTTATTTTCAGCAGAAAGAGTTGCAACCTTACATTAGTAAGTGAACCACAGGATACTGAGTCTTGATTAAATTTTTAACATCTCGGGAATAGTACATTTTTATTTCTCACGCAAGCGGCTGTGAGACTGGCAGAATGTAGTGAGAGATACAGAGAACAGATAAAAGCCCTGGAGTTATTGTCACGGGAGTATCTTTCTAGGAATGTGTTTTCTCTTTTTTACGCTGTACTTCACTGTCGGTAGTTTAGAATCTTTCAGTGAAACTAGTCAAGAAATATAAGTTCTCTGCATAAAAAATCTGATTAAGTTGAGTTAAAAGTACATTAAACATCGCACCTACAGTGGTGACATTGCATTTCCCAAAATGTAGGTCTTGTAAAATTTGTTCAAGTAATAGCATACTTAACTGGGAATATAAAATTTTTCATCTGAAACCTTAATTAACCCAAATGGTACCGAAATAAAATTTTTGAGGAATGCTAAGTGTAATCCTGTAATTTCATTGTAAGTACAATTTACAATAAATTACAACATTTAAATTTTGTTAGTCAATATTTATAAGCACGTTGAAAATCCATCGACAAATTTTTAAAATTTCCGCCTGCAGACGGAAAAACATGTATTTTAAAAGGAGCCTTTTTTTTCTGATAGGAGACGCAAATTTGCGTGAGATTAATTTCCAAAAGTAGTAAAATCGTTATTTTAATGAACGTGTCAGTATCAGACCGTAGACAGTAGTCGGAAGTTTGAATTAATTGCAGGTCACTTTATCATGCTTGCAAATTCTTCACCTGGAACAGAGTCTTGAAAATTAAGTAATCTCGACTGTCTTTTAAGGTACATATTTTCCGTGAAAACTAGTCTATAACAATAAAATCGACACTAAAATATTGATGTATTTATTAGAATTTGTTTTATTATTTGGTTTCTAGCAATATACAGTTGCCAATCGTCAACGTGGAAACTGCCCGCCGCGGTATTAATTAAAGACTTACAACCACAAAAATGCTAACATTCGTCAACGTAATAGCTTTTCGAAATTTCAATCGGACGGAATGACGAAATTTCTTCCAGGTTTTTTTCTTCAAATAATTTATAATATTGATGTAACGAACTCAGTATATTACTTAGCAATACTTAGGTAAACCAAGTTAGTTTACATTTGTAAAATGTCTTGCGTATTATAAAGTAAACAATGATTCTATCTTTTCTTACTAACCTTTTAAACGGATATGAATTTTTAGGTTCAGATGTTGTTACATTAAAAATTTTTGGCCTGGCAAGTACTGATAACTGCCGTAACGTACGTGGCACAACCTGTGAGAAAAATCCATAATGGTCAATAATGAAAATATTTCGAGAATATCAATGAAGACGTTAATGTTCGTTTAGGAGTTACAATAAAAAAAAATAATATTCCAGGAGATGTTTTGAGCCGTTAGAATGAAAAGGAGTTTATAGTTTTAAGCGTTCAATGTGAGAGGTTCACGTCTGTAAAACAATTTGAATGTCCAGCATGTTCAGTAAAAATTTCCGTACGTTGATTTGTCTCTACAAATTGTATAACCTAGCACAAGTCCACACGTAACGCATGAAGGGTGTGTCAAGTATCACTCGTGTTTTTAGAACACACAACATTCCTAATTTATTTGCAATTTATATTTTGTGGTTGCGTTTGTGTGTGAGAATATGTATGTGTGTGCATTTTGTACAATGTTTTCCCCATTAATTATTAGCCTTTATGGTAAATAAAATTAATGTTTACTCCTTTAATTCGTAATGATTTAGTTTTTATGTTTTTATGTAGCTGTCAGTGTGGTTTAGTGGAAGATAATGCAGTCTTGCTTTAACTACGCCACCGAAAACAAAGGCAAATAAATATACATTAACCTATTTATTAGAGCCCCCCTTAAAAATGGCTACCAACGACTTTTTGTAACTGGCGTAGCCAGAAAAAATACCATGTTGACAAGTAAGACAACAGAAATCTGGATGAATTCAATCGACCTTTTCTACAAATATAATATTACGATTCCCGCTTAATATCACACAAAAAAAAGAGCACAAAAACGCTGCTCCTTAATTTAGTGTTCTGGGAATAAAGACGGCATTTCACTTGACAAGCGAAATAATCCAGAGCGCATGGTTAAAATATTTTCTGTTCCCATCAGCGATAAAAACTAACTCCGGAAACTCAACGATCGAAACTACGCAGGTGGTAGATATGTTTAATGAGTTGTTTTAGAAAATGATCAAACCTCAGAATAATTGGGAAATTATATTATTAGTAGAGTCGAAGCCAAGGAACCAGTGTTATGGAATTTCATGCCTCTATTATGAATAGTGACTAATAGTCTGGACATTTGAACTGAGATGTCACTTCTTACTGTAATAGTGTATGTTTTTAATTAAATAAAAATTGGATTTTCAGCAATTAGATCTCAAAATATCATCAACAGTCTTTAATAGTAACAATGATAGTAACAGTTTTGAAATTTAGCTTATGAAGTTGAGTAAATATAACGTGGAATCTGTAACTTATGAATAATTACTCTAATATAAATTTCTTTGCAGAATATCACATTATTCGAGCGTTAAGGTGTCTATCCTACTGAATATTTGCAATGCATTACTAATTGTTTATTTTCTTGCTGGAATAGTGAATATTGTTTAGCTGGACTAGGCAGTTTAATTAAAGCAAATATACGCAGACACTATATAATGTAGTCATGCATATTTAGAGCGAGATTTTGGTTATGATGCATAACTAATAATATTTCACCACTTTGAAATTAATTTTGAATTATAAGTTATAAAGGTGAGTAATTTCGACAGATAGTAAACTATGGCTAGAAGCACATTCAGAATCCAGAAATATTACTATGCAGGATTTTGAAATACTTCGTTTCAAATTTTTTCAAATATAAGACCCGAAACATGATTAACAAGTGGTATAAATAATGTAAATTTAAAATCTTTGGATAATTAAAGGTGAAATTTAATTAACACAAATGCTTTCAGTTTAATAACTTGTCTTGAAGTAAACAATATTTAAAATTGGCATATCATGACATAAACAATTATCACATCTCTTAAAAATAAGTACAAAATAACCTAGAACTTCGTTACCTTTACCGTTTTGTAGTACTTTATTGTCTGGTACACGAATTACTTAGTGTGTATGTTGATGCATGTTTACGTATATAAAGTGTAGGAAAACATTTCCGCATAGTTAACGACTCATTTATCATGTCTACATTAACTAATATAAAGTATTACGATGTTCAGTTTTAGATAAATATAATCTGTCTGCTAGTAAGGATAATATATTTTGATTAACTTTAGTAAATATTTTATTTAACGTACGAAACAATTAATTTTCTCAGATTTTAGGAATGTGATATGTCATTCATTCTTATTCTTTAAGAAGGGCAAACAATTGGAATTACATTAACGCCTTTAAACAAATCAAGAATTTTCTCTAGTATTGCTGTATTTCACAACTTAAAATCTACTTAACAAATAAAAAATCTTAGAATGGTGGAAATATGCAAAAAAAAAAAAAAAAAAGTAAGCAAATTTTTAAATTAAAATGCCTCTTTTTTTTTTTTTTAATAAAATATTGACAAATAATTTGTAAGATCCGGGGTATTATTTTCGTACTTGTTTTATTGTTATTGTTTTATTTATGTGTTTTACTTAAATGTAGCCTATAATTCAGTTATATATTGTATAATCAATATGCTAATTTTATGTAAAACGTGAAAGATGTAAATTAATGAAACATTGTATATATCTCTCTACGCTAATAACAAAATTATTCTTAATTTTACATTAACATGGTATATTTTTTAGTTGTAAGTACAAAGGGAGAATATAATTATGACGAAATATAGTACACGACAAAAAATAATTTATTTTAATTAGTTTTTTGACACCTTGAATAGTATTTAATTGTTCACCAGTCCGTCACTCAAGCCTATTAAACTTGCTGCGAAACATGCATTACGTGCTCATCTCATTCCAGTTGGAAGTGACATATACATGCGAACTGTCGTCGGGAAGTTCTCATTAAACTCGCGCGAGCTTCGCAAAGTTATTTCATAGTACTGATCAACCTACGTGCGTCTACTCATACCATCAGCGAGTCAACGCCAACTTCTTCATTTGAATAGACGTGCAAATTTTACATTTTCCAAAGCCACATAGAACCGAATTTAGTCTTGCCTTAATCAACACCAGCGAGTGCAAAGACATCGCTCCTCTTACGAGAATTTCACGGCTTCGTTAAAGCTACATCCTGTAGTTTTACAGTGACATTGAAAATATTATTCAAAAGCAAAATTATTTTCATATCGAACTATTCGTACCACTATAGTACTTTGTCACATATATGTCCTTATTCGTACCTAACGTTTTCGATGACAATAAACCTAATATTTTTTTCCAGAATTTTGCACCTAAATTATTACCAATTTTGTTTTGAAAATAAGCTAAAATAAAGCACTACATTTTTTTTTTGCGAACAAACGTTGCGTTATTTGCAAAACAATGACATATAATTGTGAATAGTAGGACTGTTCTTAGTCTTGAATTTTTTAAACCGTTCAGTTAAAAAAAATTTAAGTTTTCTGCATTAAAGTGAAAAAAAAAAAAAACCTAAAATGGCATTAAGTCAAGTCGTATATCCGCAACTCTTGACTTGACTTGACTGAAATTTATTTCACCCGGTGAAAAATTCTTAAAATAAGGCGAGTGAAGAAAACTTTTGTCAAATTTTATTGTGTAGTCCGTTCAAATTAATGTACGTATTTAACCTGGTTATTTACTAGTTAGTAAATCTATGTATTTGGAGATATGTTTACTATTTTTTTTTAACAGTCGCGGTTATACAATATAAATATGACAAACAAAAAACACTTCATTCCGAACGCTCGTCTTGTCCGCGTAACTGCGCCAAAAACTCCACAGGCAACTTATTATTTTTTTTTTTTTTGATTTTCACAAAAATAAGTTCCATTTTGGAACATTAACATGTATTCTTTAGACAATGTTTGTGCTTCACAGAGATCACACTGAATTACAAACTAATAGCATCAGTTCACGTGACTCACAGCATTAAAGTTCTATTATACTTTAAATCGTATAAACGGCCTGTTTCTTTACCGCCCGAAGATCCTACTCATAAGAAAATATCCACGTCGTTAAATCAGCATGAAACCGTTTACGAAACTATGGACGTGGACCCTCTTACTTTACTGTAGTTAAATCTGTGAGTGGTACCGGTTACTTCAACCAGGCCTGATTGGTGTGGCACATTACGGTAGCAACACACGTCTATACTGTGCTTCAATACTTGGAAGAATGGAACGAGTGGTAACACAATGGGTAGCAACACTGTAAAATAGCGGGTAAAGTTGACTGTTTCCATCTACACTGTAAACAATTATTTGTTAATTTAGCACAGCGATGTATTGGAGTGTTAAGAAAGTAGGTATAGTGAAATTGTTTCCTATACCTCAACGTGAAGCGTTCCTACATATTATTTATGAAAAAATTCATTTGTATGCTGCTGTTACCTGACTTGTACAATAGCAATGCCTATCATTTACTTAACAGGACGTTACAAAAAGGTACGGCCAAACTTTCAGGAAACATTCCACACACACAAAAAAAGAAACTTTGTGATATGGACGTATGTCCGGAAACGCTTAATTACCATGGTAGAGCTCAATTCCTTACATCTCGTTAAATGTCATCGTAAAGAACATTTCGTACAGAACTGTTCCAATTACCCAATGGAATGTTTCGTTAGAATGTACGTTACTTCCTAGGATCACCGCCAGGTGGGCGACGTGACGGAAGGTAATCGTGACTGTATTGCGTATTTTCAACTCACATGAAATGATGGACAGGTAGCACACAGAAACAGACAGTACCAACATTACGTAACACACGTTCCTAAATTAAATGTTCAAAATGACTTCCGTGAGCGAGGATACATGCATATACCCTCCGCCGCATGGAATCCCTGATGCGCTGATGTATCCCTGCAGTATTGCGTATTGTATCAATTGACCCACCTGGCGGTGAACCTAGGAAGTAAAGTACATTGTCAAGAACCAATACATTGGGTATTTGGGACATTTTCTGTACGAAGTGTTATTTACGATGACATTTAACGAGATGTAAGGAATTGAGCTCTACCATGGTAATCACGCATTTCCGGACATATGTCCATATCACATATTTTCTTTCTTTGTGTGTGGGGAATGTTTCCTGAAAATTTGGCCGTACCTATTTGTAACATCCTGTATTTACGAGTTTAAGCGTAGCAAGTGTCCCATACTTTAATACGACGCTTTATCGCGGGAAAACTTGACTGTTTGCTGGATCTCAACACACGTTCAGCTTCCAGATGATAACAGGGTTTAGTTTGTATTTGGAGCTATTGCCCTGTTTGACAGAGCCAATGAGAATCCGGAGATTGTAATATTTGGTGCCTGTTATTGGTCTGCAGACAGCTTCGTTGTGTCAGAAGTATATTGCAGAATCATATGTTGCAATAAACTGCACATCGTTTTCAAGGGTATGATGGCACAAAATATTTTCGCGACGTACCATCATCTATAACCGTACCGTGTATGGGTTAATAACTTCCAATATTATGTAGGGATTATTTTACAGTGTAGGCTCCAACGTTCTGTGTATGAAACTGTTATGTTGCAAGGAGACCACTGTGCTCGCCAGTGTTTGTATTTTTACTGTTTGACTTTCCACAGTTATTGGGTTATATGTGTTCGTTTGCTTTCCTCAAGGTGTCTGTCTGCTTTGTCGTCTACAAACAGCAATTTTTCTCGTTACTTTCGGTTTTGTGTTTGTTGTTGTAATTATATTTGTCTGTTTATCTAGTTCTTTCGCTGCTTACTGACGGAATTCCATTTGTGGAATTACCTGAGTTTTTCTTTTGTTTACAAAATGATAACAAACTTTTTTGGTTGGATTTTCTGTGCCTGTGTGTTTGTGTCGATGTAATTCCTTGTTTTTTTGTTTGTAACATCCTGACTGAATTCCTTGTGGAATTGCACGCTCTTCCTTTATTTGTGACTTGACAGCAAAATTCTTTGGTTGTTTATGAATGGTTTGTATCAACATTGGCTGTCGTTCATTTGGAACACTGTTTCTGTTTTCAACAGACCTAGTTAGATCTGTACAGAACGTGTGTGACTTGTCCTAAAACTGTTCAGACGCGTCATAAATTACAATATAAAATTATAGTAGGATAAAAATACTACAGTATATTTGCGATTTTTCAGTATCTCTTATAATGGGAGTATCGTAAAAATTCAGCTTCCCTGTTCTACCGTTGCCTACTTTGATGGGAAATCGCATGATTAGCACTCAATCAACGTCGGCACTTGAAACGGACCTCTAAGTCTCGTAATATGATAGCCACGCCTTATATTGGTATTGCAATACGGATTTAAACGAATTATCCTCATTAGAATGGAATAGACAATATTTTCACGCTTATAAATACTAGGGCAGCGGCAAATTTACTGAAGCAGCTGCTCTTGGACGTCAGCTTCAGTTGTTCTAACCTAAATATACATTTTACTGTCATGTAACTTTATAGGGCGGATAGGGCGTGTGTCCTTAAATACATTTGCCACATAAATTTTATTTTCTCTAAATAAATGTACAAATTCTGAATTTTTTTGTGTCTCCAAAGTCAATTATTTTTAATGTAATTTTGGGTGTTTTTAAATTTGGATAGGCGATGTAAGTACTGCTATTTATAATACAATAATCAAAAATTAAACATTTGACCAAAGAGTTAGTTTCTTCACCCGGGTAAAGTTAAGTCTACTAAAGGCTAGAAAGATCAATTTTAAGGGCGCGGTCTACCTCTATTTTCATCACCATGTTTTTATTTTTATATTTGTGCCAGTTATTTTTTTTCTTGTGATAGACACAAAATGTGACTAAATTTTCTTCTCATAAATTTTTTTATGTTGCATAGTTTTTGCGTAGTAGCTCGTTGAAGCAAAAATTTGCACGTTTCAGTTTTAAGGACGACACGAAAACCAACTCAAATACCAAACTGAAAAAAAAATACTGTGAATAACAATGTTGTAGACTACAAGTTCAGCTATGTTAAACGACATACTAAAATATTTTTGTATTTTTTAAATATTGAATTTTCAAATTTTTATTTTAAATTGCAGCATTTTTATTTAAGTACACAAAAATATATTCTGTGTTTTTATGTACGTGACGTTGTAGCCTGCGATGTCTTCATCTACTGTGAATATTTTCAGTTTGGTATGTCAGTTTGTTGTAGTGTAGTCCTTAAAGCAGAAACATGCAAATTTTGACTTTAACTATCCCTTACGCGAAAACTATGCAACATAAAAAATTTTTAAGAAAAAAATGTAGTCATATTTTGTGTCTAAAATAAGAAAACTAATATATTGTTACAATTAAAAAAAATTAAAACATGGAGAATACTACGTCTTTTAATTATTTTTTACTGTCTTTTCTCACCTTCTGTCCGTGTCTACGATGATTAAAATGGATTAATGAAAGACTGACAATGTGCCCAGCTAGCTAAATAAAACTCACATTTCTGATTATAAAACAATTGCCGACAAACCCACGCACCTCGGGTTGCAGATTCCGTTGACGTTGACCTACTTTGACTTATGTTAGCGAAACAATTAAGTATTATCTCCTGTGTTAAAAAGATAATTGACGGAATTGAGTTATTTGGGAAACGGCAGCGACTACCCGGAAGTCCACTCGACTGGTGACCCCTAAGTACGCTGTCCACCGCCCCGCAGTTTGACGACGACGAAGAAATTATCCCTTTCTCTCCACAGCATCCCGCACACTCCTCTGTTAGCCTTGTGACTCTTCCCCACCCCTGAGCACAAGGAGGTGACGAAGTTCCTCTCAGCCAATCAGAGAGAGGCACCCTACTTCCCGCGAATGCGTGAGTCCGCTATTAACGGCCTACGTTTATTACACTAAATAAAGTTTTATATTTTAACATCACTAAAATACATAAATGACTTTCTTACTGTTGAATATTATTGGCATCTCTTAATTAATACATTATTACACTAAGTACCTAGTTACCAATGTGCCGGAGAAGGCGGGGGAAGAAAGAGCGGGAAGAGAGAGCGAGAAAGAGAAGGAGGGGGGCAAGGGCTATTCTTTCGGCTCTAGGACCACATGTGGCGTTTTAGCTGGCCTCCCAGGTCACCAGTTTGATGGATACTTAATCACAAAAACTATAATGAACATATGTGAACATACTCTAATTACATTACCATATTTTATCAACTGACGCTTGGCATGTTACAATGATACCAAACAAGACATATTTATTGTATGATGTATGATAGTGATAGTTTTAGGGGTTTTTAATTGCTATGGATGGCGTATCACATACCCCTTGATGTTTGACGAGTACGTCGTACCTGTACATACTTTTGACCATTGCACAGTAATATATATTAATGTTGAATCCACTTAATTGAAACTATTGCCTTTACAAAAAAAAAAAAAAAGAAAACTGTCTTAAATTGTAGCTTATCACTACATTTTATAGTATATATGAAATATGCCCGTTACAAGATGAAAATAGCGGTAAGTTTGGCACAGGGAAGATTTCTGCCTCTTGAGAGCTGGTATCGGTAAGGGGTGCAAACTGAACAATAACGGAGCTTTCCTGAATTTTATGTTACGTAAAGTTAGTAATTTGAAAGTCATAAATGGTTTGTAGTTCTCTTTAAAATTAAGTCAACTGACTTCTGTAATTTCAAAACCTATTTAAATTGAATTTTACTACGGTTCGTATTTTTCTGGTCAGTTATCGATAGCAACGAAACTAGTGTCAAAAATTTTCCCTGTGCGAAACTCTCCCATAAGCAAACACATTTTCTTTCCAACCTGCTATAGATTTAACCTTAGTCCGGGTCATATAAGGTGACCGCTGAGTAAACGTCCTTATAAAGCTGCAACTTTTAGTTGTTTAGTAATTTGAAGTTTAATGAAAATACTTATACTAGCAATAATGCTTTCTACTTTCTTTGCAACATCACTCGTTGCTGTTTTTATAGGAGGAACATTAATTAATTTAATCTGCTGAATTAACCTTGTGTAAGAAGTCCAAGTGTGGGAACTGTACAGAGATAAATTAAACAATATATGTAACACTCCTGGGACACTGAAAGCGCACATTTGATTGTTCTAGAAAACCCGAAACGCAGCGCTGGAACGGTGTCATTTGGAAATAGCTGTACCTACCCACACAATCTGCTCGTTTTGTTCATGCTGTGAATGGCGCGGGAAACCTCGCACGGTGTTGTCTTTCTGCAGCTGTGTTGTTACAGGGTCTCTTTGTTCCTGCACTGTTCGGTTACGTGACTTCATCACGAGCTCCTTTGTTTTCCTGTCTGCGCACGGGCTCGCAGGTGGGAATATGCGACGCAATACGTGCATGGCCGCGATAACTTTCGGGCCAGGCTATACAGAATGGAACGTCATTCACTCCTGCCTTTGCTAGCTTCTCACTTTATGTTTCTGATCACGTTGCATTCGAGGTGGAACTGTCTAACACTACTATGTATCTAATCAAGAGCGTGATCAAATTCAAGAAGACGCATCCCTTAGGTGTTGCATCTAGACTCCAACAGATTACATAAAGACACAGAAAGGCTTAAGAGTAAAATTTATGTATTTTAAAAATACCAAAAATGTAATTATCCTCAAGATGTTCTGCCGTCTAGACAAGTTGATTGAGGATGGAGTGCGTTAGTTATTGTGGAAATATCTTATAAAGAATTAAACTGAAAATGTATTTATAAATTGAATATAACAGAAGTAGCTGTACCCTGAAAGTAACATTTACAAATATATTTCTTGAAAATGTAATAATGACTGTTCGATAGTACGCAACGAATCTCTGAACAGTTTCAGGAGTTATTAGGTCCAATGGAACATAGTCATCGGGTGCGATATCCAGAGAAGCCGGTTGATAGGACCTTATCTATACCCTAACAGACACAGAAGATGGGTAAGTAGTGTTTCTACGTGGGGTACCGCGGGAGCTCTTAGAGAATGTTCCATTAGTGCTGCGACGCGTTATGTAATACCAACATGAAAGGACACCGGCGCATTACAGTGCAGCAACTCGCCAGGAATGAGATATACTGGCCACCAAGGTCACCGGACTGCTGTCCCTTAGACTATTCATTGTGGGGATTCCTTAAGGAACTAGTGCACGAAAAGCTATGGAAAGCGTCCAGGAATGCATTGCCAGACTGCATGTTGCTGTAAAGCATGTAACCAACGACCACTTGCGTGCGGTGCAGGCCACTGTTGTGCGTCATGTGAGTGCCTGTGTTGGATAGATAGAGGACAGTTTGAACACACGTAGCTTAGAAACTTACAAGGTGTAATTATGACTGTTACGCATACAACTAACGACATCTTTGCTACGCCCCTGCATACAGTACCCCCTTCTCCCTTACATGTTATGCGTGTTGCATATATCTCGGTAATAAAGTTTTACATCGCTAGTGTTCCTCGGAAGCATGTCTTCATGTAGGTGCTACACGGGTTGCCTACCACAATGCTCCGACTTTGAAGGCGGCCGCCTACCCCACGCTTCAAATGCGTTGTAGCGTGTTCGTAAACAGGTTTTTTTCTACGAAAATATTCCACGTTTGCCCATTGTGCCAACGAACGAAAAGAAGACAAACTTCAGACAAGATCGGAACACCTTTGTTAAGACGCCACGTTAATTAAAAACACTGTTTATAAGCCCTCCAACATGGCTAAAAACGGCCTTTTCAGACTTCCGTACTTCAAACTGTACTAACCGGATGTATGTGAAACTCAGGTTGCGACCTGCACTGAACTTAGATGCAGACTTTCTACCAATAGTAAAAACCGTTAGGCGGGAACCTTGCACGCTAGTTCAGCGTTTGGTTCGTTGAGGCGACGCGGCATTTGATGCGCGCTTCATGGTCGACCTTACTGCTCCGTCGCTATTGAGCCTCTCACGCGCGGGTAGGCGGCGCCCTTAAGTGCCTGTATCTCATAAACGGTTTGTCTGAACGTGTTCGGTCAAGTGCATCTTTTCTGCTCCTTATGTCATTATGGTTAATCTTTAACTTAGATGGGCTGTTAATAGGTGTACGTATACAGAATGGAATGTGGTGTTGTTTACACTTTATTCCCTACACAGGTGTCGTCATCCGAAAGGCCAACGTTCCATTTGTAGTGGTTGTTGAATTATAGTCATTTAACATGTTCATTCACACAACTTTCACGATGGTATTACACCCACACTATTGACAATAGAGGCGTGGTTCCTTTGTTTTTGATTTAGGTCTGGCTACCTGTACCCGCGAGTTTTCTGCGACTTACATTCTAACACACATACACATAGACACACACACACACCTACACACACATACATATATATATATATATATATATATATATATATATATATATATATATATATATATATATTTATATAAGGTGCTATTGAACAACTCCGAAAAACTCCAGCAGGTGATTTCTAATGAAAAAAAAGCAGAAATTATGTTTTTCTTTTTAATTTTTTGCCGCCTAAACTTAATATTAAGGGAGTAATGAGTCTCTGAGTATCAAAATTTATAATCGTATTTCCCTAAAATATCGGAAACTAAATGACATAAAATAATAATATTTTCAGCATTGCTTAATACTGTCAGGACCTTCAAACCAACAGCAAATACAACTTGATACCTTTCACCCTTATGAAAATAATAGGGGTGGCTACTTTCTAATTGCATACAACTATTTTACCGTCGGGATTTTCGAACATTTGAGTATGGTTTATTAAGACATGAGACCTGTGAAACAAAAATAAATCTTCTTGTTACATCCGTCTAGGTCATACAGTTTATGCTCAAAACACACTTGAATACTAGCGAAGATATACAGAGCCTAGAGCACAGGCAATCCTGCGAACATCCGTGTAATGTATGCTGCGTATAGACGATAGTGGAAATTCACAGTAAACAACACGTACAATACTCTTAAAGTGGTAGATCAGTTTGTTTACAGCATTCTGCGTACGTATCGTAGCATCTGTGAACGAAAATGGTAGTTCCCAGGCAGCTGAAACATGTGTCAATGATTTTGTGTTCGTAACGCTGATAATAAACCAAACGAGAATAACTCAGTGAGGGAAAAGTTGAAAAAGAAAAATAATAGTACAGCCTCGGTATCAATTATGATAGCACAACCGCCACAAGGATCTGATGGTCACGATGCTTGTCTCCCTACAAGGCGATATGGTTCTGATTACCGCCGAGGGTCACACCAATTATCACATGTGGGGATCGCGCCGGTACGATGACGTTGGCCGGTGGCTTTTATCGTGGATCTCCCATTTTCCTTATCCTCCTTTCGCAGTCATCTCCATGTTCACACCATGTAACCCCTCTTTGGCTCTTAATGGTAAAATAACCGAACCTAACCAAAACTAACCTAAACCAAACCTAACGATATGGAGAACGGAAAATTTATAAGTTATGATACTACAGTTTTCTTTACGTACGGCTACTTCTGCGTCTATAGAAAAGGTTTTCAATAGCAAACTATACCTCTAAAATCAATAACTGGGGCGGTACAAAATGAGTGGTAGTTTTTAATATTATTAATAACAAAAACGTATTTATTTGGCGCAGTTAAAGCAGTTCTGCCTTCTCTTTCATTGAACTTTGTAGATCTCACACAGAAATGGTACAATTGACACAATTAATTCGGAAATGAAAATAGTACTTATACTAAATAAATGTAGAAAAAAAACTCCAAAAAATAGTATGTGACATCAAACAGTATATAGACAAGCACTGAAAACGTTCATTGAGTTTTAGTAAGTGTCTAGTAAATTAATCATGTTCTACAGAAAAAAAATCTAATGAATTTGTAGTACTATTCTATAAGTAGACCAAACACACTACAGAAACTATTAAAAGATCTGTATTTAAACTTTTCGGTTAGTCTTTGCAGTTTATTTTTGTGTTTTTGTCAGGGGCATGTAGAGGTAACTAAGTTTTCTAAAAACCATCTTTTGGAGTGTAAGTTAAAAACATTTTGTTTCTATTTCAGTTGTTATAAGTAAATTGACAGAACGAATGTTATCGCCTGAAAATAAAAAATCTTGGCAATACACAATTACTGGTTAAATAGCGACGATGTTGACCTCTAAACTTCCTTACACATGTTTATATTTACATGCAATTATTATTCGATGGGTAAATTTCTTAGTTATTTATGTATTATTCTTATGTGTATCTGGCAGCTGGACCTCAGTTAACTAGCAATTTTAGTTATATGGTACTATATAAACGGAACATAGGTTAGGCCTAAATAGTTTAAAGTGTTGTTTCGTGGTCATTTGCACAATTGAAAATTGAATACAGATAGAGCTGACAATGACAATGCATTTGTGTTGGTGGCATTTATATTTCATGTATAGTGAAATGTTTACAAATATAAATTCTAGCGCATTTTCTGGTGTGTTATTGTTCTTTATACACAGTTCAGGGGACATGTGACAGGAGACATATAATTAAAAATTAACCAATTCTCCGAGAACAGAGAACAGGGGACATGCGAGGACATGACCCTCAAGTCACATGACCACACCGGACCAATCACAGCTCATGTAGTCATAGAGGACATAGGACAGAGGACACCCGATGACAGTGGACGTGTCAATTGTGCCAGGGGCATAACTTGAAATATTTAAAGTTAGGTTATGTGTGCATGCAACACTAAATATAATCAAACATTTAAACTGAAAGTAATTTGTGATAACAAATACAAACGTTTGTTTGTAAAGAGCAAGTTGTTTCTAATGAGATTCGTAGCTGGAGTCACGATGATTACTATTTTCCTGTATGAAAGCTAAATTGTATGCAGTTTACAAAAATTTTTTCTGTGTTCAGTGAAAAATGTATAGCGATGCGTTACTTTGAAAATCATGCAACACTTTCTCGTCTTCTTCGCGTTTGGATTCGAGGTGAAAACCTTTAGCTTTCGAATGTAAGCGAGTAGGTGAAGTTAGTAATGTGTGAAGTGAAATGTGTGTGAATAAGGTAGTTGGGAATTATGATTAATTTATTAACGTGCTTAGTGAGTAACGGGGGTCGTAGACTTGTTTTGTGTGTGTGTAAGAAGACCTGAGAATGTTTCTAGTCCGTTTAAAATTTAGTTTGAAACACAGTTTATTTTAATGTTACCAGCTTTCTCATGTTACTTTATTCCGTATTACATTTACGTTTATACATTCATATAAACATTAAAAATATCATGGAAGTGTAACAATTTTTTTATACAGTGTAAAATATTTCTTTACAAAAATTTGTAAAAACATAATTTGGGTAGTTTTAACAGAATATACATTAAAACAATTAGACTAATTTATGTAAAATTTCAAAGTAACGAAATTATTTAATATTGGTAAATTTGATATTTTTATAGGTCTTAGTGATTTGCTCACGGTCAGTAAGAGCTATTTTTTATTAAATATGTATATTTAAACATTTAATAACTATCATTACGTTGTGTGGCGCCGAAAGATATTCCTAAAACTACTCATGTTAGGGAATGATGTATGTGTGTGTTTCCGCAACTGGAGACATCATATTTGTGTAACTTGTGTTCGTCTGTTTTTTCTCTGTTTTCTGTGTCGCTGTGTTTGCATCGTTTTTCTCGTAAATTTTTGTGGTGAGTGCTTATTTACCGTATTTAGTTGATGCATTGTTTTTTGTTTGGTTTTGTCTTTTTGGTACTATATTCCTTTACGGAACTGTATGTACGTTATATGTTACTTGAAAACAGCTCAAACTGTCATTTTCTTCTTGACGTTACTGTTTTACAGTCAGGTCTGCTGCCACTCAGCATCATCCGTTCGCAATTGTGTATGTCCAACAACCGTCCAGTTTAAGAGCCCGTGTCACTTAATATGATGAATTTTTCTTAATTCCATCCTGATTAAATATTTTGCAAGATTTAACTGAATATATTTCAATAGGGGCGTAGCTAATTACTTTGCTTTTCATTGCGTATATTGTGTTCGGAAAATTAAAGCGTAACTATGAAATAATCAAACTAATTTTTAAATTTTAATACAAAAATTCTCTCTCGCCGAATAATAAACACTAAATAACTCCCAGTACCAATGTCATTCAATAATACGCACATAATAGTAAAATGTAATGTTTCTATAAAAAAATCACCGGTTATTCCGACATCCTTCAGTTATTAAGCGAAAATGAATATTTATTTCGAACTGTTATTTAATTATTTGCTGAGTGCATAGCTCATTACTATTTAAATAATTGAATCATGCTTCACAATATAAAAATGTCCTGTTCGTATAACTACGGAATGTATGTGACCTACATGATATTCTGTAATATAAGTTATAAAAGAGTGCGTAATGAAGTGTTAAGCGTTCTTGCAAACAGTCACATTTAATACATGCTTAAAATAATTGTTTGATTTTATATTGCCCATTGCCCGTGAAATTGTATGCGCTTTCCAATAAAATTTTTCATATAGTGAAATTTATATGGCTGAATCCATTATCTCGAACATGATAACGAATAAAAATTAAACGAAATTAATATTTTTATTTACAAGTTGTGTTAATGTACGAACTTTCCAAGTTTTGTGCTATTGACAACAGTAAATAGTTTTGTATATCATAATTTTTCTTTCAGTTAAGCATCTTCCTTCAACTTTCAAAAGCAAAATTAAATTCTAGCCGAAAGTTTTCATGCACTCCGTTCGATATAGAGAAAAAGCTCTTTCCCCTTTTATCTCTTCGCCACCTCCAAGTAAATCTTGTTATCTGTGTATAAGGGGAAAATTTCATGGGCTGTCAGAAACGTTCAAGAGGCAAAATAAACAAAAAGGGGTGCACTAATTCGATAAGACAGAGTTGTCAAATCGATGGAAGACTCTCAAGACCGACACGAAACACTCTTTTACAATTACAGCACGTTTTTGTTTAATCATGTACGTTGTTTTCCATTCAAAGGTTTTATCACTGCTTGTATTCTGAAAGGAGCTATTCTCCGATGAGATTTTATTTTCACAGAAAATGTGCGTCTATGTATTGCACATTGCTAGAGGAATACGTGAAATTTAAGTTATTATTTGGTGGGATGCTAGACTCCACCCATTCACACAAAATCACATAACATGAAATGCAACACACATGCGGAGTCCACTGTTTGTCTTGGTCACCAACACGACAGCAAAAATACAAGTAGTATGTTTGCTTTATAGTTCTAGTTACTCTACCACTTTGGGATTTTATAATATATTGTCCACAGATACAGCAAAACTTCTGTGGTGAATTTACACAATCTCGACGATGTTTCTCTATTTCAAAACACCGTATTTACACCAACACCAGAAAATCATTTGAGGTTGTGACAAATATTTCCCTCCAATTTTTACCAAAATAAATAAACACTTCTGGCTACAACTGCAGTTAAATGTTCATGTTTATAAACTGAAGATTCCTTAAAGAGGGATTACTTTGCACCTATAGGGTGCACTACATTGTGTAATGTTAATTAGTATGATATATACAGCACTGATTTATTCTTTTAGCATTGAAACTGAGAACTGTTATGTTTCCGTCAACTTGCGTGCAATGCTTCATTAAGAATAAAAATGTGTGTCGTAATGCTTCACCAAAATTGTGCAAAGTAACCACACTTTACTTGTGATGTACTGGCAATTTTTACTCATCAGATATATCAACAGCAACAAACCTAGCAAATCATTTGTGGCTACTAACCATATTTCATTTAAACTTTGACC
Source organism: Medauroidea extradentata (assembly GCA_003012365.1). Classification (NCBI taxonomy): domain Eukaryota; kingdom Metazoa; phylum Arthropoda; class Insecta; order Phasmatodea; family Phasmatidae; genus Medauroidea; species Medauroidea extradentata. The sequence continues at coordinate 30,256 of PNEQ01057722.1, forward strand.
AATTATATTTTTTAAAATGCCAACTTGTGCCGTTAAATATTCCAAGTATGATTACCTCTTCATAAACTGAAGATACTTTGTAACATAAAAATCTGACGTGCTGGCCTTTTTTACTCTACATATATGAAATCAGCAACCAAAAACACATGTTAAATCAGCTAGATTTGTTCGTGTTACTAAAACCTTGTTTACCAGTGTTATTAAAACTTGTTAAAATTTAATGAAAGGAATTATTTGTAGTGTTACGAATGATAACCAATTCTTTTCCATATTCAATTTAAATTGTACTTTCCTTTTTACATTTTATAATTTTGGTAACAGTGTTATAACGAGCTTTGCATATTGTACAGTAAGGTACAGTGCTTGACAGGCAGCCACTCTGCTTGAGTGTGTACTGGTTTCAAATTTCCTCGTTTGACGCGTGGGAACAGCGGAGCGATTGGAACGATAGAGCCGGAGATCCGCTCTCGACGAGAAGCATATCACCTCTATTCACAGCGCGCCAAACTGGCGTACAAGGTTTTCCTTGTAGTCTTTTTCCTATGAGACTTGAAGCGAAGACCATACATTTTTATTTTTATATAGTATGAAGTAAAGACCAGTGCAGACCTCTAATTTTTCATTTTATGAATTCAGATGGTATTTTCGGAGTTTGTATAAAAATACATTTTTTAGACATTTTTAGATGACCGAAAATTATGTTTCTAACACGCGTGCTATATATTTTAAACTATAGAAGAGTAGTTTCATATGTTTCTTCTTATCGTAGATAATCGTAATATGAATAATTTAAGTGGTTCTTGAGTAGAAAATAAAATACACATGACACTCTGTTAAAGCTGCTACAATAAGTTT
>PNEQ01057722.1:31210-80796 GCA_003012365.1 Medauroidea extradentata
ACAAAAATTTCATGCAAAAATCTAAAAAAAAAAAAAAAAAAAAAACTATGTGGGTTGTTGCTACGAAAAAAGGTTGTAAATACATAAATATACATACACACATAATAATACATATATATATGTATACAAAAAAAGGTTGTAGATAAATAAATAATATACGAAAAAAGGTTGTGTATATATATATATATATATACATATATATACATATATATATATACATATATATATATATATACATATATATATATATATATAATAAGTGTCAAAAAATCTAGCGATTCACCGACTCAAACGTTGTAGAACTATAGTGCGTTGCTTTAATCGTCTATGATTATTTTGCAACGTCTGGCAGGTTATATTTTTCTTGCCGGTTACCTGAAGGTGTCGGGACTGGGAGGGTAATCCTGTTACGCTTACGAAACACATAACTTGTGCGTGCAGTATTTTCGTTGTAATTGTGCGTGCATTGTACTTTTGGCTGTGATGCTACCAGTTTATGACTTACTATGAAGAATTAATAACGTTCGTGATTTCTCCATGTTATTTTTATTATCATGTATCGGATGTTTCCTGCTTAAAAATCGCGGTAAAATGGTACGTTAGGCTGTTTCAACTTCATGAAACGAACACTGGCAACAAACAATACGGAAACTACCATTTAGACACAAACATTAAAACATAAAAGTAAAAAACAAATACATAATGTGATAGTTAAATGGACAAATATATCACTACAGCTCTGTACCTCGCTTTGTGGCCGGGGTAGAAAGCACTCTTAATGTTACATATTAACACCCCCTTCCAACACATTCCTCAACATACAACGTATCACGTTGGACGGAATGTTTTTCCTTGGGCTAGTGACTTTAAATTTATGACATTAAAACGGTGAAAATATTTATAATATTTTCGTTTCAGCGGCTTACTTAAGCGTCATAAATTCAAAAACGTATGCTGTTAATATTTTAAAAAATTGTGTACTTTATTTCCCGATACGCGGTGTATTATACTTGTCTGGAACACCAGACGGAAATCACTTTCAATTTTCCTCTTTTTCTATTTTCCGTTTCTACACAAAGGCGGCTCCATCGACGAGTTCCTGGGAAAAAAGTGCGATCCCTGAACAATATCCGAAACTCGTCGCGAGAATTCTTTACCAGCAGGAAAATATTTTTTGGCATACATATATTGAGATAAATAATTTTCTAAAGTCCACTTCTCTTCAGCAGCAGTGTTTTATTAAAACACGTTCCATCAAGTTCTAAACAAATTAGAAATTCCCTTCTATACAAAATTGTCCAGAATTTCTTTAGTCAAAATTAATTTCGTAAGTAGGATCTCCTTTAATTTTAGCTCTTTGCATTTTACTTATAAATCCATACAAAAATACATATATCAATTGCATACTACTGTTTTTCTAACACTCATAGTTAACACGCAAACTACACCAACTATTTTAATGTAGTGTGATAATTGAATATTAAACGTGCTTTTATTTTTGTTGTTTTCAAAAATTTCCTTTTAAATTTTTTTTTAAAGTAACACGCTAGTAAAAATGTTTCATCACTCAACCATTTTAAATGCAATTTAAAATTTTGCCTTTAATTAACTGATAATTTGGTGTTTATAATAATAATAATTGTGTGTTTCACTTTTACGTATAAAACTACTTGGCGTCATTTCGGATTAAGAGGTAGAGATAGTAGACTTTATTATTTTTATATTTTGTGTCATAACTTTCCTTTTGAGAAAATTAATGGAAATTACATATAACTGGCAAATATAACATATATTGATAGAATTTTAGACAGTTTAAATCTTTGTTCGCCGTTATACTATTACAGACCTAATTGCTGTTACAAAATTCTTATAACTTTTCAGCTGCAATTTATCTGTAAAACATTAACGGCAAACAAAGATTTATCATGTCCAAAATTCTATCAAAATGTTTTTTACTATGCAGCGAAGTTAAAGTCTCATAAATTTACCCAAAATATAAGTTATAATACAAAATATAAAAATTGAAGATGCCTACTATCTCTCCATCTTAAGGGATAAATTACGTCGAAGTACTATAAATTAAAAAAATTTGGACGTCAAAATAGAAGTGCATACGTTACAGTTATACGGTTTCATTTAACAAGATGAACATAGAAAAGTTAAGCATTGTAGTAAAATATAATACATAAAAAAGTAAATCATAGTATTATTGAACATCCTTAAAAATAATAACCAAATGTTTACATTTTACATCTGAAACAGTAGTTAAGAATAGTAGGCCTATGTTATGAATATCCGTAGAAAATAATATTAACAATTTTTTTCATTAATAACAGTTTTGTAGAGTTAATTAGCTTTGATAGTAAATAGTACCTGTTTAGATACCTTAAATTAATTTCCTGAAAATAATTTACACATAAATTAACTAAACATATAGTAACCATTATTTTCGCATATAATTTTGTTAAAAAAAATTCAGCTAGTGAATTTGTTGTAACTGTTGATTGTGTTAATTTTATTTTTTTCTGTGGTACACTTTTCTAATGGAATTCAAGTAGCCAGCTAAAACAAATACACGTATATATTTAATTTCAGTGAACCGACCTTGTCGGTTTGACCGGCAAGTTTTTACGTCGCCCGAGAATTTTGGACACTTCAAATTTCCAGCTACTAAAATATCGACTTTATTTTACATCTGTATATTCTCCGCAGCTAAGTTTTCAATATTTCACGTCAATAGAAGCACTTACGTACCTTGTGTTCCAGCAATCCACTTGTATTAGTTCGGAACATTTTACGACGCAGTATGTAAATAAGACGTTTCACCTCCATAGACATGATGTGAATTAAGCAGTGACACAGGTGCAAAGAGTCCAACTAACCTTGCGCTGCACTAGCCCACTCAAGTGAACGGCGCCGTACATTAAGAAACTGTTCTTCATGTTATTATAATTATTTTTCTTGTCAATATCTGAAATTTATAAATTGAGATATTATGTAATTAATTTTCTACACACCGAGTTGTACAAAGTTTGTATTTAGTTTTCATTACGTATTTTCAGGCTTATTAGTGATAATTATTTTATTGTAATTTTTATGTGTTACTGTTGCTCCGCCATGTTGGGCGGACTATTTTCAGGGATTTAATAATCGCTCGCTGTTAGTATAAAGCTTCGTGGATTTCTTATATGTGCGTTCAGTCGGCTTCCAGCGAAATGTAAGTGTCAGTCTTATTATTCGTTATTGTAAATGTGGAATGGGTTGTTATGCTGCAGGACTTGTAATTGATTAATTTTCGGCGTCTGTTTAGTTATCTGTTATTTTTCTTGAGTTGAAGTCCTGTAGCATAATGGCCCAAGTCCTTGGGTTTCGTTCGTGTTTTGCTGTTCGTGTTTTTTTTCTCCTTTTTAATTAATAATTCAGGGTAACTTTCGCGTTCGGGTTTTTCAGTGTTTAACTTCTGGTAACTTCTATATTTTCAGCTTTCAGAGAGAGAGAGAGAGAGAGAGGCAGACACTTAAATAGTTTTAGTTTTGTTCGTATTTGTTAATTAATAATTGCTGGCGTGTATTTTTCAAGATTAGACCTTTGCAGAGAAAGTAAATTTATAGCAGATCATTTATAATATTTGGATTGAGTAATTTTCATGCACTGCATGTGCCTATTCTGAAACTGTGTTAGGGTGATAGGTATTGTATGCATACCACCGAGGTATGGGACTCGGTAGATCTTGCTGCTGTATATGTTTTGGGGCGGTGTCCCCGTAGTGTATGTGTGTTTTGGGGCGTGTGTCCCCTTGAAGTTTACCATCTATAAGTATAGGGGTTTTTTCAGACTTGTAGTCGTATTGTGTATACGCTACTGAGGTATGGGACTCTTAGCATTGTTCTTTGTTATTGTTCAAGTTAGTTTCCTATAAGGATAGGGCTAGCACATGTGTAATATTTGTCTTTGTCTTTAGCTACACCCTTTGCAGTACTCTCATTTAGGCCTTCACGGAGTCATATTATTCAGATAGACAGATTAACTGATACTTCTGCACGCCTGTTTATAGTAATTCATAAAGTTAATGTTTAATGTTATGCCTATACTTTCATATTTTTCTTTATATTTACACTTTTTGACTTGTGTTGCTGATTATTTGAGTTTGTAAAATGGTTAATGGTTATGTTGATGCTTTGTTATTTGATTTTGAGTTTTGAATAAATCCCTGTTGGGATTGAACCCGATATTTGATCTTTAATTGAAGTTGTAGTTACAGTATACCTTTTCTTGATTTGAACATTAATGGGATTATGATTGCTTCTATTGATGTTTGATTGGTATTTCTTTACTGAGCTGTTAGAAGTTACGAGTTTGATTTACTTTTGAGTGAGGATTACTTTTGCCTTAGCGCCCTTGCAAATCTATAGGGATTCGCCACCCTCCTTACCTTGTTCTTGTAATTTTGTTACCGTCACCAGTGGTCGAGGTGCTAGCCCCTAAGTAGGGGACGGTACATCAGTATTAAATATCACTACCATTCAAGCATGTAAATATCCCTGACTTTATTTTTGATAGATCGTTTGATTTTTCATTTCTTTCCAATAATACGAAAATATTTAAAGTATTTTCATCTTTTCTTCCCATTTCAAACTTACTTGTGTTGACACCCATTCCTAGCTGTCGAAAAGAATCTTTCACTGACTCGTAAAAAAAATTGTGTTCCCGCGTATATAAAATTTTATCGTCAACTGTGCGGCATCGCGTGTCGGGTCCGGGCATTCAACGTTAAATTGGCCGAGGGAAAGCGAGTTAGCGGTGTGGGAGATTGGGGGCGAAGGGTCGTCGCCATTTTCCCGATACGTGCCCTGGAGACCGACGGCATTTAGAGCAGGAATGAAGGTCTGGAGAAGAATCTCTGACCTGCAGGTTCACAGGATCGGCTGGTCGATATGAACTATTCATGCCGGGGAAATAAGTGGCGATAAAACCTTTTCATAGCCACGTTATACTTCACTGACAATTTCTTCCTTTCCAGCGAATTTATTGGTCAAAGGAACATTGAGAAACAATTATAAACACGGAAGTTCATTCTTAACTTTGGAATGCAGTGAGTGCTGCATAATAAACTGAAGTGATTTTTTATATATGCCTTTGCTAGCAATCGTTACTGAGTCACAAAAAACCCACATTTATATAAAAGAGCTAACAGACACGAGAAAACGAGAAGCAGCAGCGAAAACAACAAAAACAAAAACTGAGAAATTAATCAAGCAACCAGCAAATGGCTTTAGGCATGAAACATACAAATAATTCCGGTATACGAATGTAATATAATGGAAACTAAAAACGGAATAATGTCAAATCAACAATGGCTAAACAGGTGCACGAAAAATGCGACAATGACGGACGACAACGACGAAATCACAAATGAACACAGCGACAGAAATGATTGTAGAAAAGTCAACACACCGAATATAACACAGACGACAAAAGTAGGCTCACTTCGAATTGTTAAAACAGCGTGCTTCCAAAATTTGTGTTCAATGTAGTTTTAGGAAATAGAGTCACAGTTACATTACCGTGCTATTAAATGCCTTCAATGGCGAATGATAATGCACAACAATTGCAGTTAAACATTACAAAAATAAATATAATAAATTACGTGCCAAACTTTTGTTCCATTGCAAAGCAATTAACGAAGCATGATAATTCAGCCACTTACAAAAATCACAGAAAATATAGATTTAAAATGTAAGCTCCACAGTTTTGAGTAAAATTATGTGACACACAGAATTTTAATTTTTAAGCCTCAGGAGAGACTTAAAAAACCACATGGCAGTGAAAGCTCGGTTTTTTAAAATCGGCCATACTTTGTGATAATAAATCCTCAAGTATTTATTTACAAACCGTTGAGTATGCCCTGCTTTTTGATAGATTTCAATTTATTCGAAATATTTATAGTATCCTTCGATTTCAAACAACTAAAATACAAACGTTGCTATAATTTTTGCTTGCTGTAAAATTTGCTCCATTTAACTAATACTGTAGAAACATAGCTTGACAACGATTTAAAACACTTCGTTTATCCTGTAAGATTTTTTTTAAATCATTGACAATGCAAAAAAATTTAAATAATTAAGACAAACGTTATTTCTGAGTAAGTAAACTATAGAATTGCAGAAATGAAAAATTAAGTTTAAGAATCTTATCTAACTAAAGATCGGTAACAAACAGAAACTAAAAAATAAAGAGCCTATGTTACTACTGTAAAATACTTTGTATGATTTCCTTTGTACATACTCTTCAACCATATTTAAGTTTTTTTTAAATATTTATTTCAGAGTTCATCAACTACCCGAACACTACCATCTTTCATCATCATCTGTCATATATTTTTCTCCTATCCACCGTAGAAAAAAAATGATATCCGGATAAGCCGAAAGTTAATATTAACAGCTGATTAACACACAATCTTTAGTTTGAAAACGAAACCTGTCATTTTTAACAAAGGACGAAAATTGATGTTCTGAACATTTTGACGTTCGATGTAGCCAATTTTTGCTCCCACAAAATCATCAATTCACAAGTTTGAGTCAAAATTTTTACAACTTTTACAAAGACAGCACTAGGAAAAATTACCCAGGCCAACAGGATTTCAGAATTTTTAAAGTTATTCAGACTGACTCACAAAAATAAGTTGATTAAATTTTCGAAATGAAATTACAGAATCAGAATAAGTTATTGGGTATGACGACAGGGATTTTCAATGACCGACCCTTTTAAACAAGACATATTGAATTTATTTTGAACTAAGCTCTACTATAAATTGTGTGTAAGGTTTAAATGGATAAGGTTTATAAACTTGTCTAGTGTTAAGTAGAAATACCATTTGAAAATGCTAAAACTTATCTCGTAGATGTCAACAGAAGTAGAATTTGGATTCATGTGTATTGCGTCACAATTTTTTTCCTGTCCTGTCACTTTATAATTTTTTTGCTACTTGATCATGCTACTGCCAGTAAGGTTAAAGTTGCTTGCCTGATATTCTAGGCCGATTATTGGCAACTGTGACTGTATTTTCCTGAACATTCCCAGCGTCAATTTTACGCATTATATAACAGTGCAGTTGAAATACAACGTGAAAGCAATAAATAAAACAAATATACATATAACTGTGGAAGTTTGTCACGCGGACCGGGTGGTGCAGAAGTGCTGCACTAATTCAGAAGCGCACAGTTTATATTCACAGCTCTCTTAATTGTGATGTTGTTTTTCCTGACGGGTAGACAATGGGGTCGCGTTGTACGGTAGGCGACACGAGAGAGTCTGCGGGTGGACCTGGTACGGATTAGGTAAAGAGAGGAAAGCTGGCTGCGCAATATATCACACGCAGAGGACAGCGCGGCTGTTTAGATTGTCGTTTTTGCTCTTGCGGGCGCAGTGCTGGCCCGCATCACGGTTCGATGTTTATCAGCGTGCGGCAGAATTTCCAATCACATAACTGTCCCACCTAACCCCTCCCACTTCTCCACCAAAAGAATTCCAGACCTCGAACAGTATTTTTAGCTGTCACGTGATGAAAAAAATGTGCGCGGCGCGACAAATGGATGTTCACGCTCCGCAGTATGTTGTCTGAATGAGTGAGGTTTTTTGGTCAGCGTGGAGTATGAAAAGGTAAGATGTCGATCGAACGATTAAGATACTCAATGGTCGATAGAATCTAAACTACTCATCATTATTCGACGAATTTTCTTGCCGAGTAGATATTATATTAGCGGACGTTTATTTATACAGCACTGAGCGATAATATGCTTTGCTTTCGAGTAAAAAATTAAAATGGCATTCAGTAAAATAAGGGATTGTAACCACAAAATCCATAAAAATGGAACATTTTAATTTTTATAGTTTTAGTACCATAATATCTATGACTGTATAATAACCGCATTTCAAAAACATTTACCATATATTTTAAAATAAGTTTACTCTCCGACAACAGTTTTTAATTTTATACTCGAAAGCAAAGCATACTACCGCCCATTGCTACATAAATAAACTTCCCCTAATAGAATATATACACGACAAAAAAATTCCATAGAATTGTGATGAGTAGTTTAGATTTTATGGACGATTGAGTACTCCAGCCATTCGCTCGACATCTTACATTCCATACCCCTGAAACGCTTGTGAGGGGTAACATGAGGTGAGTAAGGAGTAGTGCCGGAATGAAGGGACGGGGGGAAGAGGGAGATCCACGAGAAACCACGCCGACCAGCGTCATCGTCCGGCACGATTCCCACATGCAAATATCTGGGAACCGAACCCGCTGGAAACCGAGCCTGGATAGCCTTGGTGGGAGGCGAATGGTCTGACCACTCGGTAACCGCGACCTCTATGTTACCTGAGAAAGACGAATATGCCACCGACCAATCCTAAGGCTCGGTATCAGTCGCCATATTGAATTTTATTATTTTTCGTTTTTTTTTTTATTCTGGGAAGAAAAATGTTAAATCGGCAACTATACGCAAATTGTATTTACCTTTAGCTACAGTACAAGTATGACAATAGAGCTAATAATGTATAGTTAGGTCGCAGTTTGTCGGGAATATTATGAATATAAATAAATTTGCCACGCAGATTGCGGCTTAATTATAAGTTAACAGCTAAATCGCTAGGACTGTACTGAAACAAAATGTAAATAGAATTTGTTGCATAGTCGCATATTTAAAATGTTTCTTCTTGGAATTCCAAAAAAGCAAAAAATGGTACAATTCAATATGGCGACTGAAACTGAGTCTTAAGGCCACGTGTTCATATTTATGCTGTTTGTAAGATTTTAATTTTTGAAATCCTGAAAGGGAGCAGATATCGCAAAACCGTTACACAGAAATGTTAGAAATTGTATTTAGTATGTAGCCTAATTTTTTCGAAACATTAGTTTAAATAATTGTGGCTAATTATCAACATAATTAAATTTTATTGAAATAAATAACTAACCAAAATTATAAAAACTTATGTTTTGAAAATATTAGTCTACATAGAACAAACAATTTCCAACATTTCTATGTAACGGTTTTGCGATATCAATTACATTACAGGATTTTAAAAATAAAACTGACTAAAATATTTGAAATAGGGATCCTTGGCCGCCAATACGTTTTTATTCAGTATTTTCATAAAATAATGCAATCTATATGAAGCGTAAATTTTAGAGAAAAATAATTTTTAAATATATTTTATATGCTTTTTTTTCATGCATGCAACTAGAATAAATGTTTCGCACCACCGCATAATTGTTTTGCCAGTGGAATATTCAAGATCAAAGAGAGAGCACTGAATGAAAGTAATCACCGTTGTTGAGCATACCCCGCCTGTTAAAACGAATTAAAATAATAAAAAAATCGGTGAAAACTTGCATTCCTTTATCGCATGGTGCAAAAATATAGGTACATCCCGATTTCCTACGTGCTTTGACTGTGTAGAACTATTTTTGTTGTTTTCGTAAATGTTCAATTTGTAGTTTTTCTTGTCTTTTAACGTCACGTACTTACATATTACGTTATTATTTGATTTGACAAGTGCATTTACAGAACATGAATTAATCTGTAGTTGGAGAAAGTTTGGTGTTACTTCCGCAACCTTAGGCTTTTTTTTTTTTTTTTTTTTTTTTGGGACAACATGAATACTTGGGAAATTTATTCCGAAACATTCATATCACACACGGCAGCTGTAAGATTAGGAATAATAACAAGTAACCATTAACGAATATTGCCAATTTATATGTCATTCAGGGCTCGAACATCGATATAGTACAAATGAATGAGAATGTGTCAATAACGCGTGTTCGTGTACCTCTTATCAGATTGCAATGAAACTTATATGAGTTGTTGTGCGTCCTCTTGCAAAGGTTTCTGAACAAAATAATCAACACAAGGGTTCGGGGGGGAAGCAAAATAGGTCAGGGATGGCATAACGGGTGGTGGTGATGAGGGGACCTTCCAAAAATGTTGTTAAAATGTGTCTTTAAAACGGTTATTAATGACCCTCAGCATCATTTTACTCAATTTTTAACTTCCAAAAACAATTATTTTTAAATAAATAAACAATTTATCACTCTTAACATTAAAATCAGTATTAATGCTATTGTTTATATGGACCATGAAGTGTTTGGAAGTCGTACAAATATTTTTATTAGTTATTATTCGATTTTTCATTTTTATTTAAAAAAATATATTTTGAAAATATATTGACAATATAAACACATATTTTCACGAAGAAGGCTACTTAAGGTAACTTGTAGTTCTTAGAATAAACCCTTGAACGACTCAAAAATGCTTTTATTTGGATACCGCGTGAACGAAATCGCAGGCAATAGCTTGCTCGAAATAGAAAAACCCCAAGTTACCTCAGTGCCAGAAGTTGACGGTAACTAGCTATCAAATACGGTTCTAAATTTTCACCGTATAATTTGAAAGTTCGTTTCAGTACAGTAAATCAGTGTTACTTTAGATCCTGTGGGGTCACTTAATGACACTACAAATGTTGGGTTTTACATGGTTTATTTGAGAAATGTGAAACTTCTAACTGGGTGGTTAGACGAGAAACAAACTAAAAAAAAAAAAAAAAACATATTCACACCATTTTACAGGAATGGTGTGTGTGTGTGTTAGGCAACTCCTAAGAGATTTTAAAATCTCATAATGTTTGAAGTTATTGTGTAAGAAGTATTACAATAGGGTAAAATTTTTGTTGGACATTTGTGTTAGTAATGAACAATAAGTGTTTTTAAAACCAGTTTAAATAATAATCAACTAAACATAAAAAAAACATGTATGACTCGCATCTTCCCCCAGGAGTCATCTTGCTCCGAGTTACGTTATACACACACACACACACACACACCTACACACACACCTACACACACACACCTACACACACACACACACACACACACACACACATATATATATATATATATATATATATATATATATATATATATATATATATATATACACACGTATCTTGTAAAATGGTTTAAAATGGCGGAGCAGTGGTCGCCTCGCATTCAAGAGGATCTGGGTTGGGTTTAATCCCCGGCTCCGGCTATCCTGATTTCGGTTTTCCAGGGCTTTCCGAAATCACTCCAGGCGAGTGCTGGGTTGGTTCCTTAAACAGTTTCTGGATGACTCCGTTCCCCTTTCCCTTCTGCACCCCTATCAAGGCCATTTGCTTTCGAGAGCATGTGAAATCAAATATATATATAGGTGTGTGTGTGTGGTTCTAACGAAAATTAAATATGTCAGTTTATTTATTGTTCGTCAATTTCCCATTCAAAATTACGGTTCTTACAATAAGTTAGTATTATATTTAGTTTCTTATTAATAAAAAACGGCAATGTTTAGTTGTGAATGAATGCTATTGTCATGCCTGACTTTAAAGGTTAGTAAACTAGCCAGAGGCAACATTTTGCAACTGTACATCATCCAGATGTAGTGCCCTTGCTTTGAATGCACAACAATTGGTGGACATGTCTGGTTTTGACTGAAAACACTATTTTTCACATGATTTTTAAATGGGGCAAATAATTTTATAGTTAACATTGACTATATATTCGTGTGTAACTCACCGATCTTATTTAGAAAAGATGTTCATTTAATTTTTAATTTTGTTTATATTTTAAAGGATATGACTGGTTTATAAGTTTACTCCCTACATAATTATACAGTGAGACAGTGTTACCCCGAAGAGACAATGTAAGTACAGTTTACTATACATGATATACAACCTGTCCGTTGACACGATGTCAACGATACGGTGTCATGTGGCTGAGAGCTGCAGTAACACCCCATCTCCTCGCACATCACGGTAATGATGGGTGGAAAGCATCTATCATGCTGGAATCAAAGTTGATTAACTACCCCTCCTCTCCTTTGCCTGTGTCATCAGCACTCCTAAACCTTTTCCTCTCGCCACTAAACATGGCGTAGGCATTTGAAACGTGTAATGATTCGAAAGGCTGACCGCTTAAATCTGTGGTTAGTTTTCCTAACCGTTAGGCCAAGTGTTATGCGTTGAATTCCCGGCCGAGGAGTACAATTTACATTTCCCCGGTATCAGGACTGTGTTCCATGTTCCCCTTCACCTTCCCAACCCCGTCCTGCGGACGAAAATGGCGAACAACCAATGTTTCACCCACACCAATAGCCACATTTCAGGTGTACCCCTGAGGTTAAAATCGCCCCAGTGTGAAAACTTATCACTCGCCAACGATTCGAAGCCGTATAAACGACTCTTCTGGCACCTATGCCTGAATATCGCGGTCACTAGCACTCGATGTTTTACTAGCGATTGGTAGATACCTGAAAAATTTGCTTTTTCTTTTGGCCTCAAGCTAGAATTCTAGCAACTGTAAGTTCGTGCCACTTTCACCATTGGCCCGTGACTTATTTGACACTTCCTGGAAGTCGCTTAGCCAATAGTACAGAAGCAACTAAATGCAGGCCCACATCACTGTGTCATCGAGCAGCCAGTGAGCAGATAATGTCTGCTTGAATACACAGATGTTCTTGGAGGCTAGCCTACAGGGCAGTGAACCCGCCAATTTTTCTGTCTCTAGCAATTGGTAACCAGGGTCACTGCATCTCTGGTTTATGTATTTCCTGCACTCTGGCTTACAATACGAGAGGTTCTTGTGTCAAGTCACTACGTACCATTGTGTGTGTGTGTATGTATGTATGTATGTATGTATGTATGTATGTATGTATGTATATATATATATATATATATATATATATATATATATATATATATATATATATATATATATATTCAATGCTACGACTAAAATTGTGTGTTTATGTTTTTTGTCCCAACTTATTCGTCACCAGTTAATCAGTCTTGGTACTTTCCTAACAGATATATTCTCGTTGAGATGTATATATGGACAATAAAAGTGGGCTTCATTTACGTCTCGTCAACAGCGAAGTATTTAGAGACGGTGAGACACAACTTGGTACAATAACAGGAGCTGGGAGAGGAGTCAGTCATGGCCTTTGTTAAAAACTATCCTAGCATTCACGTGGAGCGATTTCGGGAAACCACGGGAAACCGTAATCAGGTTGGCAGGAGCTGGAGATCTAACCCGCGTCCTCCCGAATACATGTCCAACGTGTTACCGTTGTGAATAATATTGAGGCCCGATTTAATAATGGAATTCAAAATAGAACCTGTGGTGTTTTCTTATAATCTGATCTTGATTTTCCCGCTTTTTTATTACTAGTGTCAAAGTACTAGAAGAGACGCGTCACATTTTAATTTACCCACAAAGAAAGTACTGGAGGAAGATATGTTCATCATATTGTCTCTGACCTACAACCTAACAATTTTGTATGTATATCCACGTGATTTAAGTTAAACAAAAAGAAACATGATTATCGGAGTTTAAAACAAAAGATCGATTCTAGGATTTATCGGAATGGAAATTCATCCAACTAGGATTTTTGTAAGCGCAACGCGGTGGACTCCGAAAGTGGTTAAAGCCGTTAATGAACCTCCCCCCCCCCTTCAAGTCCCGTATGTTCAGAAACTGATCACCACACAGCTCATCAAACATTGTCCGTCATTAACACTCAACGTATGTCAGAGGGTTTTATATACACAACTAGCAGTCCGTCCGCGGTTTTTTTCGTGTGTAATACTCATAGCATATATTTACAATTAAAATACCTCTTTGCACACCATCAGATTAGTAGTTCTAAGAAGAAGAGGTACTGAAACTCATTCAAACAGCGATTACCTTTACTGACCTCATTAGTTCGTGAAATCGCCGCAAGAACTGCAACCAAAGTAGTGTGGTTTATGCATGGCAGGTATATGGGAAATTGTATACTTAGTATTATAAACTCGAGAGAAATTATTTGAGAACGCCGTAAAATTTTCTGCGATCGGTGTGTGATAAATATGCTACGCTGTAACCTTATTAATTCTTTCAAGGGTATATTTATTTATGAGAATATAATCTTTGCAACTATGATCGGATGGGTTAGGATTTCATAAATAGTATTTTAATTTATTTATAAACAAAATAATTTTTTATTTTTTCTATTTATTTTGGCATATTTTGGAAATATCTGTTGACCGAAAATTTAGTATACATGTTCGTATTTAGAGAGTATAATAATATGAAAAGTGATGTTGCTTTACATAAGGAGAATATTTTTGCTACCCAGTAATTATTTTGGAGTTATCTGGAAAATAAATAGCTATCTCAAGTTACGTATTACGAACTTTAATGGAAATAAGAATGTTTTTGAAGCATTTACTCCTAAAGAACTACACAATGCATGTACTTTACCACCGTGGTTACTGACAAAGTTCAATAGTTTTACAACAAATCCTAACGATATTCCTGTAAAAAATAATGAATTTCGTTGAAGGTATGGTTTCCACGTTTTTTAAATTTATTACACACCAAGGCAATCCTAGTCCAAGTTAACCTACTTCACCCATTAATCATTGCAGTAAACGTTTGTAACCAACGACCATGTTTGTAACACACGTTAATACATTTTAATAATATGCGTGTTTTACCAATATAACATAATTGTTCCGTTATATAATATCGGAAAATAATACGCCAAGCAATTTTTTAACAACTATAAAATTGCATAGATACGAAATGCTACCTCTATGCAAACACGTAATTAAATCAAATATCTAAAAGGACAATATTGAAAAGTACAGCGTTTTAGCATTGCGCGAGACGTTTTATCAATGGCGTGAACTGGAAACACTTGCAAAATTGATATTCTTATATCTTATATCTCTATTTTCTATGGTGGTAATTATACATTTACGGACTAAATTTCTCTTAGGCTAATATTTAAAATTTAACTTATCAAAATAATAACTAAAAGAACGTAACTATATTCTAAAATCATGATTAGATTTTCAATTTATAAGTAACAATATAAAACTAAAACTACCCATAGAGCAATGTGCTACTGTATAAGGAACAGCGCTCATATCGGTGTGAACTGGAATTACATATTAATTAAATAATACGTCTCCTGTTTTCTTCTGATATCCCTATGTTGTCCTTGTACAATATTTGATGAAATACAAAAGAGCACTACTTTGTTGCAGCGATTGCGGCTACTTGGTGAGCTTAAAGCGGTTTTCACAATACAGCGGCGCGATATGCCCGACGCTTGCCGCCAGCAGCTTCAAGTTCCTGCCGTGCCTTCATAATAGAGCGACGAAATATCGCCGGCAGCAAGCGACGCGAACTCGTTCTGCCATCTTTTACGAAGATAAATAAGTTAGTAACCAAACTGTTTTTGATGACACATGAACGGAAAATAAAAGATATAATAAGCTGTGTATGCTCACATCGATTTAAATAAGTAAATGAAAAAAAAAAAAAAGAAAGCATAAGTTAAATTTCCTACTGAAAAGACAAATATATTAGTTTCTTTTTAACGAACTTATACTTAATTTGCGCTACCGGTATTTTTGACAGAGTGTTATTAACATAAAATGGTTGTTTACTTCTTTATAACATGAAAAATACGTAAAATACGTGCACGAGTTTTAAAATGTAAACAACTTTTCTTCTTCTTTGTATCGGTCGCCAGCGATGAGCGTCAAATCCAATGTCAGCCGCTAGTGCAATGCTCACGACGCTCGACGCTGGCGTCAAGGCTCTGATTGGCTGACGCTCGACGCTAAGCGTCATGTCGCTCTATTCTGAAAAACACTTTAGGGGTTAATAAGGTGACAACTCGAGAACGTTAGTATAAAGGCGAGTGTCAAGACCTTCTTATATCGTGATTCAGTTTCAAGTTGCCACGCCCCTTGGCGGTACCCGAGGAAACCCCTAAAAAAATCCTTGTTATCCTCAAAACACTCCCAAGGGTAGTGCGCATATATATGCCACCACTAATCTCAGCGTAGTGACGACATATTCTCTGGAAAAAGACCTAACTGGACAAATGTTGATTTAAATAAGCAAAGTGTAAATTTTAAAGCAGTTTACATAAACATAACACCAAAAATATAAGTCCAACAACTGCTAAGTTTTGTTGAGATTATTAACCATTTCAAAAAATTATATAATCAATTGAGTAACAAAATTATACATTTATTTTGATCAAATATAGAATATAATGGCACAAAAATTTACTACAGGCAAATAGTACATAATCAATACACTTCCACCTTAGTCCTCTTGCAAGGGAATTGCAATCTTAGCACATGCAAAGTGACTAGAAAAAAAAAAAAACTTTTTGAACATTGCATGCTTTTACAAGATTCCAAGATCTAGCACCAAATTGTCATTACACCTTTAATGATTATTTAATGTTCCAAAATACATTCTGAATAAAAACTTTATGCTGTTGCATTAGTTTCATGCTAAAATTAGGTAATGTTTAAATCTTTCAAAGACTCAAAGTTTACTACCCTGCTTGGATCAAGTGTACATGTGCAAGCAGAATATTACAACTTTCAAATAAACATCTACTTAACTTCTATGACGAGCTACAGCATTACGCCCCAGGAATTCAAGTCTACTTCGTGGATCTAAAGAACGCCAGTTTATAGCGGAAACTCTACTCCAACTCGATTGGAATCATCCAATCCTAATACAGTTACAACTACATTATACAGAAACAGCAACGCCCAATTTACTATGGTGGCGTTATCTATTATAAATAGTTTCACCAACCGCATAAAACATAAAGAGAGAATGTTCTAGGTTAAAACCAACACACGTGATTGCCGAAGTCCAATAAAGAGGTATCTGACGTCACAGCAGCAAACTGACGCAGTAACGCTGGCTTCTGTTGAAGACATACTAAAGCAACAGTCGGTAGTGCTGAGCGTCGTTAACTTCCGTTAAATTGTCAAGCGCAGTTTTGCTAAATTTCAACAGTTCAGCCATAGCTTCTAGGTCGGAGTTAATGTTCTTTCGTGCATGAAACTTATTAAAGAGTTCCGGCCATAATTTTCAATCAAGCTATAATAAATAAATTTAACTGTTTCGGGTAGGCAGTAATGTTTAAAAATAGATACGAGATCGTCTCAGAGTGTTAGAATGACCTAGCTTCTAGTTGTGCTAACTCTGAAGCAGGATGAGTAGCAATAGCTGCCCAGGCGAAAAGCTGAGTCTGTCCCTGCTACAAACAGCGACTTCGCATTGGCCTCACTTATAGCCACAAAAAATTTTACTTTGTGAAGTGGTTAAAGGCTCTTAAGATAATTATTCACCTATAGCAGTCACGCGTATTATTTTTTACGCGAAACCGATTGACATTTTCATATTACATTTATCTACGAAAAAAACACACACTTAAAACAATGCTTCTATGTTTTTTTTCAAATTCAGCGGGCTTGTTAGAAACATGATTTACAGGCCGCTCAAAATAGCTAACAACGGCTTTTCTTTATACTCCCGTAACTCTGAAAATACCACCTGAATTCGTAAAGTGCAAATTGGGTTGCATGCGTTGACCTTTACTTCATATTATCTAACAGTTAAACTTTAGGGTCAGCACTTAAAGTCATCGTAGGTAAAAGACCACAAGAAGAACCTTGAACACCTTTTTGACGCGCTGTGAATAGAGGCGATATGCTTCCCGCCAAGCTTGGTAATATGGATCTTACCGCTCTGTTGTTCCCACGCGTCAATTTGAAACCAATGATGACTCCTCTTAAATGTAAAAGGGTAATCGAATGAAATACGTAGTTTACGTGGTACGAAGACTTATTTCCCCCTAGCACAGTGTCCTCAATCACATATTTGGTTTTTAAAACCTTCGCTTGAAATTAAGTGCCATACGGGAGATTTGACAGAATCGTATTTGTGGTCCTAACCTTGAGGTCAGTTAGATATGGTTTAAAAACCCTACTTTTAATAATACGTTTGATTAAGGCTACAATTAGTATCCACACAGATTTAATGAATATTATTTATAAAATCTAAATAAGAGAAAATTTCGTTCGACTGCATGCCTCACAGATGAGCTGAAAATTGTTTTTACTGTACACCAATTTTTTTTTCAAATCCTAACATTAGCAACTATTGGCCGTCAATCGACTTAAAGAAAATCTAACTTAGCCAAGCGAAAGTCTTAGAACCCTTGTTTCGCCTGCTAGGCAGCCACGTAATATGTCAAATGTCTAGAGTTTGTTTTTCAAAATTGACTCCCCATTAGAATTTCGTTTAAGGCCATGTCTAGTATTACAATGATTTCGGTAGTATAAAAAATACAATTATGCACTGTACGATTGCACACATTCGCCAGATGTTTTCAAGGAATTGTGTTATAGAACCTTTCAAGTTCTTTGCATCTACGTGAAAAAAAAAAAACTAACGAGCATGTCCTTAAGAATCGTTACACGGCTAACAAGTGTTGGTTTGTTTTTCTTTTTTGTATTTCGGGATTGTAAAAGTTGCTTGAATGAGCGTTCTCAAAGTAAGTTTGAGAATTTAAATGTTCTGCTCGGAAATCTAGCGGTTTTAGGAAATGCGTCACATTTTTGTGTTCATTATACAGCTATAAAATACAGGTTCACCGCGTAGTCAGGTTGGGTACGAGTCATTGACGTGAAAATTCCTAGACAGCTGCTGAGCGCCTCATGTGTAGACATAGTTGGCGAGTAAGAATTACCCTTTCTGCCCGCATTTACATAAAAAAAAGTAAAATTCGCTTATTGTAAAGGAAGAATGTTATGCGTACATGTCAGGGAAAATAGCCGCACACGTTGACACAGTACATTTAACTGACTGTGTAATTATAAATGATAAAACAAAATTGACTCATATGAATGAATATTTGTAATATTGACAATATAAAATACAACCTAACTCTTAAGAGCCCTTGTCGTTAATGATACTCAAAGTTTCTTAATTCCTTCCATATTCAAAATTTGGCAAGATTTGTTTGAAAATATTTCAATAGGGACTTAGCTAATTACGTTATCTTTCATTACGTACGTTTTATTTCAAATATTAGAACGTGGTTCCACAATAAATCAGAAAATTTAAAATTTAAGAAAATAATTATCTCTCACCACGTGATGTAGACTGTAAAACGCTTAATATCAATTTAGTTCATAAATACGATCCGAATAGTAAAATATCATGTTTAGATAAAGATACATTGCCGGTAATTTGTTACTCCCGTCATTTACTAAACGAAAATGAATGATCTGAACACAAGAGATGACAAGACTCTTTATACTAATATTTAAGTTTCCAGTGAAAGTTAGATTTTCGAACGAATACACCTTTCATCAGTGGCTCAGTACGCTAAACACTGAACTGGTGAAGAGCGTTACTTCTCGAACGTTCGTCAAACTTTCCAATTCACCTTTGTTTACTGAATACACAGAAAGTTCTGTGCACGTCTTACGATAGAGTATTTGTAAAATTTCAATGTCATATATGTGCATTTTACAGTGTGGTAAAAATTAATACTTTATGAGGACGGGCAGCCGAAGGCCAGCGTATCACACCACTGATGCAGACTGCATCTGTTTGCCGCGAAGGATGACGTGAAATGAGGCCCCAGAGCGGTGTCGGAATGGGAAGGGTGAGGAAAACGGGAGATCCCCGAGAAACCCTGGTACGATCCCACATGCGAGAATCCGGGGACCTTCCCCGTCGGGAATCGAGCTCGGATCGTCTTCCATGGAGGCAAATGGTCTTACGATTCGGCAGCCGCGGCATCATTTAATGTGAGGTAGTATTCTTTTTATGTAACGGAAAATAAATATCCCTTACATCGGGACTTTCACTGTCGGATAAGTTAATTTTACGTACCAGTGTAGTACGTTAAATTTTATGTAAAGCAAAGTAAATGTTCAATACAGGGTAACACAAGGTAGGCAATACTTTTTCTTTCAGGGCATGATGACAATCCTCTATTTAGTGATATTCTTAAAAGTATGAAAAAAAAAATTCTTTTGTAACATTATTCGTAGACGATCTCTAAACTTATGCTCCAAAAGTTCAAAATATTTTGTGTATATGATGTAGAGCACAGGTCTGAGATATATTTACTCTCGACAGTGCTAATCGCTCTTTCAAGCTTAGTCAATTAGTGATTAATACATTTTGTTTTAGGAACTGTTATATAAGTTCTTGGTTCAGTCACAGTCTACAGATTATATTTTGTAAACTTGTGCAAGACTTCTTTCAGTACTCTACGAATATTTGCACGGCAAGAAAAAAATATAACATTGCCATACATTTGGTGAGTGATATCCGTAAATCGATCGGATTTCTTGTACAATCAGAAATATACTTCTACCTAAAAGTAAAACTTATTTTGTTTATTACCACTTCAAAATGTTCTACTTCTAAAAGTGCTTTAGTTCATAACTGTAGTTCATAATTCTCTGCATCTCATGGATTTTCCATAATGCTACATGATTTCCGCAATGCGGTTCCATTTTCATTATAAAATTGAATTTTGATATCCTGAACTGAAGGTGAGACAGCTTCATACACATTTTAGATATTCATTTTATTTGTACTTTGTTCCAAGATAAAAATCAACTAACTTTTTAACCTTAATTCGTGTAATAAGTTATTATCAAATTGATTTGCGCGTACAGTAAACAAAATAAAGGACAGAATTTTGTGTGTCTAAGTGAACTTAAGTTCATATATTTACTGTTTGCATCCTCGTTTAGTTTTTTATAGCCAGTATTTTCATATTGTCTAATTTCATGTTTATACAGTGAGAAGTGAGAATCTATTAGTGGATTGTGTATTCATGTATTTTATGAAATAATTAATTTTTTTATCACTCATAAAAATTTTAATTTTCTCCGTATCGTATATCATAGCTGAGAGCGTTAAAACGAACTACATGCCCGTATGTGGGAAATCTCGTGGTTTGTTTTACCTCTGTTAGTTTTGAACTATCGATTGTAGACCAACACATATTGCAATACAACATAAGATATATATATATATATATATATATATATATATATATATATATATATATATATATATAAAAGTTACGTAGTTTGATTGTGATAATATTGCCAGTGAAATCTGACATATGTCTAATACTCGTTTAATTAGTTAAATGGGTGTACTCAAGTAGAAAAAAAAATATGCTTCTGTGAAATTAGGGTAAAATGTACTTATTTTCAAATGTAATTGCTGGAAACAAATTTACAGAAAACATTAGGTACGTAGGACACATTGTAGACGGCGTCAAGAAAGAACCGTATAACGAACCCTCAACGGGAATCCTGGACTAAATTGAAGACAAAAATGTATGTGGCTAAATGTCGCACGACGAAATTTTAAGTGCACTACGTGGCAACACTGCACGTAGAAAGTCTTCCCTTGCGCTCCACATCCATGTATTATTTGATGTATATAACGATACTAACCTGCGCCCTAATATGCTGGTCAGAAAGACGGTACTAACTACGGTGCTATGGTGCGACATTGCGCATGTAAAATGTCATCGTAAAACATTTTATCCACTAGCATATTTGTCTCTAATTTAGTCCTGGATTCGGTTGTTCGTGGACGCTCTGTATACTGTGGTAAAGCTAGGGCGTATAGTATATATGTATGGATCCGAACGAGCGCAGATATTCATGATGATATTATCTGCAGTGTTGAGTGAGAGGTTCATGTGAAGAGGGAAGAGAGTTGCACTTCCCACATCAGGGAGCTGATAGTGGATAGTTCATATTTTTTAAATACTTTTCCTGCTCTTGATTCCAAACCATCGTTCCTCCGGCCTTAGAACGAACAGGAATTCCTCTCATCCTTATCAAACCCTTCTCCTCTCGACAATTGTTCTGGGTTGCTTCACGACCGCAAGGGCGTACGCAGAGGAAAACGGAGGATGAGCAGAGATAGATAGAGAGCGGGAAAAAGAGAAATGGGAGAAATTAATGGGATGTGAGTCGAGAAGGACTGACACTCCGCCTCCCTATCTTTGGTCAGTTGCAATTGCTCATGAGAAGATAAAAAAAGGAAAAAAAAAAGAATAATGCTATATAACTAGGGAAAGGAGAAATTCGTGGGTTTAATGACCTGCATGTTGGAATCCGTCCTGTGTGTACTCGAGCCCCATTTATTCGTTTGTCTGATGTTTCAGTGAGTAAGAGCTTAAGTATCCATGACTAAAGCGGACGTGGACTCTGCAATATGTGTCTCCCAGTTGGCTGATTAATTTCGTCTGCGCACACGTTCTGCATCGGACTTCTTTCCGCTCTTTTCCCATTCCCCAGAGATAGTATGTATACAACACCACATGAAATATAACTTATTATTAAATCATTGAAACCTAAACACTCCTATGGCTATGATGGTGTTAATAGCATAGTTCTACATAAGTGTGCTGATTTAATTAGCATTCCACTTAACAATATTTGTAATAGTATGTTAGAACTGGGTGAATTTCTAGGTAGATTAAAGTTTGCAGTGGTGAAGCCAATAGATAAAAAAAGTAATGAATCTGTAACGGAGAATTATAGGCCCATATCTCTTTTACCAGTTTTTGCAAACAATTTTGAAACAATAGTATATGTACGGTGAGTAAATCATTTAGATAAGTATAATATTATTTCAAACACTCTATATGGGTTCAGAAAAGCCTTCTCAACAAAAAATGCTATATTTTATTTTACATCGAAAATACTAAACTCTCTAAACAATAAAGATCAAGTAATAGGAATGTTCTGTGATTTGCGAAAGGCTTTTGATTGTGTCAATCATAAATTGCTAATTAAAAACTGCAGATGTATGGAATATACGGTAAATTCAGGTCATTATTTACATATTACTTAACTGATAGGTATCAAAAAGTTGAAATAGTAGTTAGATAGTCTAAATAATAGTAAAATATCATCAAATAGTCGTGCAATAAAACATAGAGTACCGCAGGGCTCTGTTTTGGGCCCACTGTTATTTTTGTGTATATTAACGATCTGCCAACATACTTGGGCACTGATGTACACACATTTCTTTTTGCGGATGATAATAGTGTAATAATAAATACGAAATCCCAGAAAGAACTTGAGGAAAAATTACAATGGACTATTTCTAAATTATTTAATTGGTTCACAAGTAATACGTTAACTCTAAATATTGATAAAACTAATCTCATTAGTTTTAGAACCTATAATAAAATTATTAATGAAATAAATCTTAAATTTAAAGACACATCCTTAAATACAGTTTCTTCAACATCATTTCTTGGCTACTTATTGATAATGAATTGGACTGAAAGATGCATGTAACTCGTTTAGTTAAAAAACTTAGCTCTGCCTGTTTTCCTTAAGACAACTAGCTCAGATTGCTCGAAAAGATACACTGAAATTAGTATACTTTTTATATTTTCATTCTATAATGAGCTATGGCATATTATTTTGGGGAAACTGTACTGATTCAAAAAATAAAGGTATTTATTATAAAGAAGAAAGCTATAAGAATGAGGAATGAGAGACTCTTGTAGACAGCTCTTTAAAAAAGAAGGCATTTTAATCCTATCCAGTCTCTCTCTCTCTCTCTCTCTCTCTATATATATATATATATATATATATATATATATATATATATATATATATATATATATATATATGAGGCACTTTTATACGTAGCTAATAATTTTAACTTAAATTTTAATATAGATAACCATAAAAAAAGAAGTAGTAGTAATTTGCATGTATTACCCATATCTCTCTCCCTCGTTCAAAAAGGTGCTTCTTCAACAATTATAAAAATTATATAATTCACTGTCTAAAGACCTCAAGGAGCAATGCATTACAAATAAAATTAAATTCATAGCTCAAATAAAGAAAATTTTGTACACTCACACCTTCTACTTTGTAGATGAATTTTAAAATGCTCTATTCTATCAATATTATAATTAGTGCTTGAGCATATTGTGATAACGTATGTGTATGTATGCCTTGTATTCAGTTATACTGGATTTTATTGAATGTACATGTATTAATAATGTAACTATTGACATATTGTATTGTATTGACATGCTCCACGCCTAATATGTTTTTTATAAACATTGTGTTGGGCTTCTGGAGTGAAAAGAAAATAAATAAATAAAAGTTAATTTACGTTAGTTTAAATTAGGTTACGTAGGATTAAAATATAAAATGATATGCTCTGTACAAAGGTAGGCTTGTTTGGTTAAGAAACTACAATAACTATAAATACACAGTACTGGTCCGCGACTCGTGCCTGCATAGAACGGTGCGTGTGCAGTTCAAATAACCAATATCATGTTAGTCTCATCTATCACTTTCATACTCTTTGGAGAGCGCACACCCTCTCGCCAGATGTTCGGGTCTTAAGAGGGCGTGGTACATAATTCAACGCTAAAAGCATTCATCAATAACTGTAGGTTTTTTGAAGCCAATTTGCGAAAAATAAACAATAGCAATCCTAGAAAATTGTTTTAGCCAACGTTTTAAACAAAACTGTTTCCAGTGCTACGAACTTCTGAGGCACAATCTCTGACGCCGAAACTTCGTGCATATAACTATGCGGCGCAAGAGATCACGCGTAACGAATTAGTAATTGTGGATAAATATTTACTCATAAAGTTAGCAAATACAATTATCTAGGATTGTCATTGAGTATTTCATCCACACTGGCTTCAAAAAAAGCGTAGAAATCAATTGATGTTTTCAGCGTTTATTAATCTACCACGCACTCTTAAATATGCACAGGACAATGGATTCTGACACGGTCGTCATTGAACTCGCGAAATATTCCTATCCCTACACATAACTTTCTTGTAACTTTTTTAAACTCTAACATGTATGAATTTATTATACTAGCAGTTATCAAAGGATGAAAATATAATTAATCAAAATGAATATTAAATGTATGTACAGGATGAGTCCTTTGAAAGAGGTCCCCTAAGTAATATGTAAATGTACGTGAGAATGAGGAAATAGCTCTGTACATGGCCATAGACGAACAGGTCTGAACACTTGGAGTTGAAAATTCACTCTCATCTGACTGACTTGTGCCACTGGCACTCTGGTGTTGTTTTAACATTGCGTTAAATGGAACTACGAATAGCAAGTTCGTGTCGCAGCCACTTGGAGCACTATTAGTACGCCACTATACGGCAATGTTAAAACAACACTTCATTGCTAGTGGCTCTTTCGGTCATAAAAGGGTCAACTCAGTAGCATTGGTGGATAGGCTAGTTTCCAGACCTGTAATTCTGAGACCGTGGTTATGTGATGCAACTTGTCTAGAGTATGTGCTTGAAGTGGAGACACTTCCGCATCCTAATCTAAATGGCGTTGTCACACTGGGTTGCATAAAAATCCACGAAAGTCATCACTGTCCATAGAAAAATTTTCAAGTTTTATATACTCAAATACAATAGCAAGTGTTCATGCAATAGAGAGTCACACAAAATACTGTATTCTTTTCTAGCAAATTATTTTTAACACTCCCCATAGCTCAGTAAAATAATACAGGATCCCGCATCAATGAGTGCTGTTCGATCGTAAGTTTTCATATGAGCATACATTAAACACCTAGTTACCTTCATAATACGAATTGAAATTTGTGAATATTGTGATTATGGTTAAGTTACAGGCAAAAAGGACTGATTTTGGAGATTCATCTAGTCTCGTTGGCGTATTAAAATAATGTATGATAGGCAGAAACTTTTCAGCTACATTAGTATTCTCTTTTTACCTAACTTCTCTCTGTGAACAATCTTGTATTTCTTTTTGAAATACAGTGAGACATTTAAAGTGGGTTATAAAGTTTGAATACATCTGTTGTTATAGTTGCAATGAAACACATTCATGTAGTGCGTATGGAACATGCAGACACGTACAGGACGGTAGAGGAAAGAGTTTGACTCCAAAACAAAACAGCAACGTAAATTGTCAGCAGCGCCTACTATGATATTCCCTCATCATCGTTTCCCCAACACGCTAGTTTGGATGAGGGTTGCTTCTTCCTTTTTCATCCATAGTCATAGTCTGTTCGTGAAGTGCGTCCACCCATCTTGGGTAAGAGTTTGCCTTTCGTCACTGTTAGCTAGGAGAACTTGCTAAGAAGTATTGTGACCAAGACGCGTGAATTATCGGGTTGCAATAACTAAATAAACTTAACATTCTGACTATTCGTTTAGTAGAAAATGTGTACTTTTATAATACTGTCTTATTATTTTCAGCATTGCTTACGTCTAGAGTCACTGAAAAATCGCCGAATATTTAAAATCAACATAGTCTCCAAAACTGTACTAATTTTAATCTGCTATTATTAGATTATGCAATTTGTGACTCGCGTGAACAGATTTGGGACAAATCACATATGTTCTGGTTTAAATGCTCTACTGTTATAATTGGGCTGTGAGATTTTGACATTAGCATAGGCGAAACTATCGTAAACTTGGTAAATGTTCGAAATTATATTCTCTTGCTTCCTCACACACATGCACACATCGTATAATTTACTGTCGCACCCAGTCAAACCCTCCCACATCAACCATAGAGGATACAAATCAAGATATCAGCATACTTCAACACATAACATCATTAAATTATCTAACAAAATTACTTAGACTAGTAGTCACCTTGGAACACATTGAACTAAACCTTAACTAAAAAAAAAAATCCGGACCTATGTTTATAAACGAAATTTTTTCTTGTTTCGATGTAAGGAACCCACCCTTAAAGTTTATAAAAGTATTTGTGATGCATTCTGTATCGAAAATTTTTAATTGACTTATCCTATACTTTAATGTCTTCATAATTATATATTCAGATTTAATTAAATTGAACAACCATAGTATACTTCGGTATAAATAAATCGATAAATATATATACATATTTATTCATTTATATTTATATTCATCATACAGTAGTCATATTTTGAAGCAGACAAGCTGCTTTAAATGAAAATTTATTTTCACCTTAAAATGGTTGAATTAATGAAAAACAACTGTGAATTGTTTCAAAACAAAACATCACCTACTACTAAATATATTTGTAGCCTAGTTAATATTTTTGAAGGTTGTTAGTGCATAACTGAATTTTATATTTTAAATTACAGAAAGCTACTTTGTAGTATACGGAAGTATTAAGCCTACGAATTTTGTCCGCTATAATTTCCCACAGACTTTAATATTATTTGCGGCGTGGTCTGCAGATGCCGCAATGCAGTTAAACAACATAATTTACATGGCTGTAAATAAGATATTTTTAAAAACGCCAGTAGCTGGAGAGCACAAAAATTTTTTGAATTAATGAGAAAACAACTGGCCGTGCGGACCAGTGCGAGAATTGCGTTGTAGCGCTGAAATAACGAGGTAGTCCAACTTTTTTCTTCTACAATTTTTTATTATCAGACACGATTTTCCTTGTTCGACCTCTCGCACCGCGACAAACGAAACAAGGCCACTTACTTGTTTGTTCTCCACTGCGCTGTGCGAGTTGAACCACGTAACGAATTGTTAGCTCTTGAAGAGCGGTCGAAATGGAAGACTAACAAAGTCAAGTGGGTTAAAAATAAGTATTACCAGATAAAAACAAATCAGTCAATAAGGAACGTGAACAAAGCAAAAATGAAGCGTTAAATTCAGAAATAAAATAAACACAGTGGTGGAATTTACTAATTATTACTCATTAACACCATGTAGTCCCTAAAACAGAACAATGACACATTCCATTGTCACGAAACAATGTATTTTGGATTAAAAATGTGCTACAATATTAAGATACCAAACCTACCATGGGCGTTAAGGATTTACTTGTGGATCAAGGGTTTCTGGCTTCCGACAGTGACGATTCACGGAGAATGTTGTTTTGCGAGAATTTCCGTTCTATTCCAATCAGCTTTCAGGAGTAAAATCGATTGTGCAAACAAGCGAATTTTTTTCCCTTACGATTAATGTAATGAAATGAGTAAAATTTGACTCTCATTACTGAGAAAACTGTACGTAATGTGTCAAACACCGTTCCGTATAGACATTTGATTAGGAAACCAGGCCTGTAATGTAGTCATTGGAAGGTTATACACATATTAAACCGAGTTTCCAAATATAAGTAAAACATTTGACTGTTTTTGTACAGTTATTTTCATGCGCAATCGTAAATGATGACAGCTAACATAAAGTCACAATGTTTGATTTTTGCGTAAGAAACGCGGCAGAGAAACTGCAGTAAAGCACTTTCATTTTACTCTCAACTTGTTACATTATAACTGTTTTTTTGTGATAAGTAATATTTAACATGATGTCAGTCAATAATATTAATAATTTTGTAAACTTTCTGTTGCTATTTAACGTAAAAGTACATTAATATTGTTCTTTCTTATCTAAGCAATTAGTTCCTTTATAAATATATTTTTGAGTGAAAAGTTCAGTTGGGTGATGGAGAATCTACTTTAAAACATTTTTCTTCTGATAAAAATCAGTTCAAGTAATATCTATCAGCTTAGTGGCAACTTTTACAAGCAAGCGTTTAATAACTTTTTCATTCAAGTATTATTTTACATAAAATCCTTTTGTACTTGTGTTAAAACATATTTAAAAATGTTATTATCAATCAGCTTTAAGGTAAAAACTATATAGAGAAAAGCAGTTTTCATTGTAAAAATAAAAATTTTTAAAATAAGTTACGCTTATCTGTTGACAAGCAAATGGTATTGGTACGGTACGACGTAAAATATTTAAGTATTTATTTTTGGTTCTTCGCAAATTACGAGGACGTTTTCTAACTGAAATACTTTTAATATCAGAGAGATTTTACAATTTTTTTTTGCTGAATTTGATGTTTTTGCTCGAGGAACAGTATATTAAGTTTAGATATGCGATAATCCACAAACACTTGGCAAATTAATGATCATGTAAGACGGAACCTGCAGCAGACTGGAATGTCATATTTATGTGTTTCACAGCAGCGCCAGCGTCTTTAATTTAGAGTCAAGTAATTCTTAGCTGAGAAGACACTGCGATAATAGACAGCACAATCCCGCCCCTGCCTCAACCACTCCATTCCAAACCTGAGACTTGAATTCAGAAAAGGTTTCATGAAGTACGTGACTGAACTACCAACTTTCCCAAGGGATGGACGCCAACAGCTGCGTAAGACAGAGAAGAATGGTTTGGAAGCAAGCACAAGAAGAACCGCCAAAATGAACCGAATGTAGCTGAAAGGTATGGAGACGGTTGAAGAGCATAAGTAGAAGTGTTGTTGTTTATCTATGCAATGAATGTACTGTAATTACTTTAAGGTCATATTCTTGAAACGGATGTCAGTAACATTTCACAAACAGATAAAACAGATTTTTCTCTTTTAACTTCAAAATTTTATTGCGTGTTTGAATTTTCGTTTTCTTCTTCAGTAAATGAACACCCACTCTTAATTAGCAATAATTTTAACGAGGAATATTTGTACAGTATTTGTTCCTATTTAAGCTGTTTGCACGAATTAGTAAACTGTAGCATTGTAATAATGTCAATATTGTACGCTATGCTCTCAAAACTGAGTGCACCAAGTAACGCAACAGCAAGGATAAATACGATACTGCCGTTTGCAAATATCAATTAATATTACTTGCATTATTTAACGACGTATCTATAATTCGATATACTGATACCTGTATCGACGGTAGTACATTGTCTGCCGAGCAGCTATCTTTAGTTTGTCGCATAATTGGAATTGTTTACATTGGATGCAGATTGAGTATTGACTCTAAAATTACTATTGTATTAAATTTAATGTATAAAAGCATTAAAATGTTTTTTGTTATTAAGTAATTAGCAAGTTTATCATATTAAAGGAAAATACCATTAAAATGCAATCATGTTTGTAAAATATATTTCAAAGTTTATTATAACTATATAATATTTTGAATGCTTAGATGTTGGGGCAATTTGTATTATTACAGGCAAATTCCCATAAATATTGCTATGCATGGGAAAGGAACTAAAAATGTTTATCACATCCTCAATGAAAATATGATATGAAACATATATACTGATACTGATAAGTGTTTACCAAGGTATGACATTTTTTAAATTTCAGAATTAAGAGTACTTACTTAAAAACTAAATCCGTAAAAACATAATTTTTTTTCCCACCAGGAACTTGAAGACACGTTTCTCTTTTAAAATATTTTCAATGACTTTTAAAAATTCATAACTAAATAATTCAATAGTTTTGGTGCGTTTAATTCACTGACGTTAGTGCTAAATACATATACATGCTTTCCATACAGCTATAATAAAAAATGCAAAATTTAGTAGAAAAATTGGTTTTGTATCATCACCTGTTTAAATGCATTTGCAAATATAAGAATTTGGGAATATCGTAGTCAAGGATTTTGTTTCTTTCTGAAATACATGTTAACAAATAGTAACCGTAACGTTTTAACACGGCGTGTACTAAAGTTTAAAATAATTAAAAATAATTTTAAAAATTTAGATTTTGCCAAATATTATTTAATACAGTTTCAGCAATGCTGATCAGCGAAAAAAAGTCCTATTTAGAAGGTTAAAAAGTTTCTGGTAAATGGTGAGTCAGTGGCATGAATTGCGTGTCTTGAAGTAATCGAGATATACTGGAAGTAAGAAAATATTGATTGAAAATCACCTTTTGTATGCCTGTACTGCGCAATTTACGGCTCTAAATAATTTGTGTGGTTTTTGTAACAACGATTTAAGCAAACAACAAATACAACACAAATATGTAAATATAGAGAGACGCAAAACTTATGTATTTGACACTTTACAGCAACAAAAACACTTCGATGAAGTTTAGTGGTTCAGGGTTTGAATCTGAGACATTTATAGTATTTTAATATGGTATGAAACTAAACTATACACAACACTACTTAAAACAAAGACACTCAAAATATTAAGTTCCGGTAAACAATTCCTTCAGACAGTAATAATTAAGATATTACCCCAATGTATTTTAACCTCACCCCCCCCCCCCTCCGAAGTTTAGCACTCATAAGAGGTTACAGGTGTTCAAAGATACGACTTCCAGTAGTTCTAATTGTTTGAATAATTCTTGACTTTTTCGTTTTTGCGTTCATTAGGAGTCAATAACGAGACCTCTTGCTGACACACAGTTTATGGGTTGAAATAAGATACATTAAGGACCGATATTCTTTAGTCCACTTGAAGGTAAAGCTTTAAACGTAAACGAACGGCGATAACAAATTTTTTCTA
The DNA here is from genome assembly GCA_003012365.1 of Medauroidea extradentata. Classification (NCBI taxonomy): domain Eukaryota; kingdom Metazoa; phylum Arthropoda; class Insecta; order Phasmatodea; family Phasmatidae; genus Medauroidea; species Medauroidea extradentata. Next base: position 62,413 of record PNEQ01057722.1, read on the forward strand.
GAAAATATGAATGACTGAAACGTTTGCAAGAAATCTTTTGTTAATGGGGTGCTGTTATCACTTTATAGGTCGGAAAAAGTCACGCGAAATTAGCTGGAATTATAAACTTCTAAAATTTTGCCCTTTTATTAAAACATATTCTTCTGATAAATAACGACTTACGAGAATGTTTTTGTTTGTTAACAAGTGTTACTTAAATATAAAGTCTTTTGCAGTAAGTGCAGTCGCATTTTAAATTTTGAAATATCGCAGTTTTACACGTATTACTAGTCAACTTTTTAAAAGCAGACTTTCTAAAATACCAATAAAAATTCAGAGCATCGTAACTTTGCCCATGTTATATGTTTTTGGGGCAGAGGATAGATCTGAATGACAAAACACAAAAGCAAAAGGTTCCTTGCTGAAACTTAATGTCCTGTCAGATATTTCCACCAAGGAACCATTTTATGATGCTGAGTCGAATGGGCTGATATTCAGCCAGTCGTAAAGCCTATTTAACACCTGAACAACGATAAAGGGTTTATGTTTATTACCCCTGTAATTGCCGCGACTGCCCGTATAAAAAACGACGTGAATGCTTTCAGCAAATAACGGTATAAAGCCATTGTAGAGAGACCAGGTGGCTCGTAAAATATCCAACAATACCAAATAATAAAATAATGGCTAATTAATATAGTACCAAGATGATAGTAGTCAGTTATTAGAAATGAATTTACTGATTTTATATAGAGTTTGCAATCCACCTCGATTTTTTTAGTATAGGGATCCATGAATGATAATTTAAACCTTCAAATCGTGCGCTTGTAACTGTGGAGCATTTTACCACAACACCGAGAGACACTTTCTAAAAATAAATTAATTCACTATAAATCAATGTTTGTATTGTCTTTCTTTACTAATAGGCGATTCGCTGAACATTTGTATGTAAGTTATATTAAAAATGTTTCCTCCAGATTTTCTTCAGCGTTTTGGATGTCGCAAGCTATCGGTATTTGTGTTTTAATGATACGGAGGTCAGAAATGCCCCAGTTCTGAGTAGGAGAGAACTGAACATAAAAAAGTATTTTAATTAAAGCAGAATCAGAATATTATAATCTCTTACATTTCACTTTTACCCTAAAAATCTTTTAGATTACGTAAACAATTAAACTTAGGTAATCATTTGAGAAATTACAGAAGCATTTATTTGTTTTAAAATTTTTTCTTTGATATAGTTATATTTTGCTGGGTAAATCTAAATAATTGAGTTTTAAGAACATACTCAAAACAATTACACTATGCATAAAGTTTAGATTAAGTGATTTTTAAGGAACATATTATTTGAAATCAAGCATCTTGACACTGTTCCTAAGAGACTTAAAACAATAAATTTCAATATCAGAAAAATACAAATTAAAACAAAATTTTCACTGAAAACTATCACTTTCCAGAAATGTTTCTACACTAAAATTGTTTTAGAATTCGTCGATTCACCGTTATATATTCTCTAAGAATGTAACATCGCTGTGCATTTTAAAAAAGCCTATTTATCGTTCAATAAAATACGATATGAAATTATTGAAGCAATGTTTTCGTGGAATAAAAACTTTCAAATAGGTTTCAAGTACTTGACAATTTATTCCAAGAAAATGTAAAAGAAAACCACTATACTTATGGACAAATTGCTGAAACCTAATCGTCTGGAAGCCGATCCAAGCTCAAGAACAGACATCTCGGAATTTCTTCACTGCAATGAGAGGTCCAGTCAACGAGAAGGGCTGACAACTTCTTTTGATAATTACGTAAGCCCTAATAATTTTCTTACTTAACGGATTGCAAAACATTCAGCGAGTCAATCACCATTCTAAATGCATTATTTATTAAGCCAAAGAATGTTATTTTTGCACGTCATAAACTCGCTCTTGTATACAAAATATAGATTATTATTTAGACCACTTCTTTCAAAGTCTGTGTTAAGAAAAACTGCAATTTTAATGCTGTTACAACCGACCAAAACCGCGAAGAGTATGTACGGGATGCATTTACGACTGTTATAATATAATCTCACGTTCGTCAACGATTGCTCGATAATTCTTCACTGACTCTTTCGGAAACTCTCAAGCAAGCTAGATGTTTAGAGATGGCACAAATTCAGTCTTATTATTTCCAGAACAGTAGTCTTAATTAATCTTTAAAGACAGATAGCATACCAGGTACCTACCTTATGTTGGCCAGAGTAATTTTTTATACTAGCCATGGCAATTCTAGAGACGAGTACAAATAACCAGAACTGCAGATTGCTGGCGCTATCAGAAAATGTTACTTCTGGTGAAATAACAGGCATGCACGAAAATTCTGTCCTGCCAAGGATGAATATTGTTTGATAGGTGGGAAACTTGGTGATTTCATTAAAGTCTGTGGGTAAGTCTAAAAAGTCTTCACATAAGAATAGGCCTGATTGTCATGTGGCTAGTCTCTGTGCCTCATGTCCTTCTTCACTAACTAAAGTAACAATGAAAACCCAAATTAACGGTGTTGAAGCAGATGCACTTATAGACTCTGGGAGTTCAGACAGTTTTATCAGCAGTCAAATTTTGCGACTCAGGCGTTTAAAATGCCTGTACATGAACGTTTCAATGGCCTTAAAATCATTTCATTAGAAAGTTAACGGAGTCTGCTTTATAAATCTAAGAGCCACTGACAATTTATATCCTATCACTTAACTGCATGTCATGGAGGACCTGTCTGCTGATATTGTGTTGGTAGTGATTTTCTAAGTCATCACGGATCTGTCGAATACTACATCATTGGCACAGCCATGTAGGTTTTCTATAATAAGCACTGAAAACAATGTATATATTAAAAAAGTATTGTATCTAGTTTATATTTTTTATAGCCCGAGAGAAGCAACTCGTCTCACATACCGTAAACCGGGGTTACTTTGATCTAGCAGGGAACTCAAAATTTTGGTTTTTATGTTATTTATTGACGAAAGTTTCAAGCATTAGCTATAAGGATAAAATGAATTATTTAAAATACTCGGCTCAGATTATCTGTTTATTTACCAGAAAAACCAAAAACTAATATGTTAAAGTGTCATAGTAACCCCGAAAAGTGTCAAAGTACGCTGGTCGGTTAGTAAATTATTAATAAATGATCCTTTTGATCATTTTAGGCTCAAATAACTCTTGTATGTTTATCTTGATGTCTTAATCCAGCTTAGATTTTCTAGATGCGTTTATAGTTTTGATTAAACAAGAAACGTTTGATGTACCTTTGTGTGCAAGTTATGTATATGTATATACATACATACACATATACACACATGTCTTTGTGGGTATAAAAAAAAGTATGTGTGTGGGTATTTGTGAGTATACAAATAATTTCCCCGTTTACATAAAATGAAGTAGCTCTTTGTGATTACAGCTGCATCGTAATTGCCGTGTGTATTAGTATTAGAGTTTGCAGGTATGTTTTTTAAGCCCAGTGAAATGTCAGGACGGGTGCACAATATTTATTACAAAAAAAAATAACACAGGTGTCGCGAATCGTCTATACCCTAAGCTTTGCAATCGTATATACGAGGGTAATAAAATGTTTTAAATACAATTTAAACGTTTTTTTTATATTTTGATACAGTTGCATAAAGACCAATAAACAACTGAAGCAATACGTTAAACTACTTTACAGATTACTGGAGTCAATGCGAGTAGTTCTGTGCTCACAACTTATGTAGTGACTCAGTTCAACATACGAACCGCAGTAGTATACGGTACATCAGTATACGAAGAATATATATTTTTTTAACAGCTGGAACACACGGATTTCAACGTCGAAAAGTAAGATTGATAAGAAGGAAGTGTTGGAAAGATCGCTGTAAAAAATTGGCTCCCAGCATTTCTTTCTGTCTCCATCCTCTCTCACGTGCTCTCTCTCTCTCTCTCTCTCTCCATCTTTCTCTTCGGTGTAAAGAGGCGAATGCGATAACAAGGGTTGAAAATAAGGACCAGTAAGCCGTGAGGATTCGTAACTCACATAGTATCCTAGGAAAGAATAATAAGAAGGGAAAACGTTACCGAAGCGAATTCGTAACGTAAAATCCAGGAAATGATATGCTGACTGGTGAAATATCGAGCACAATTTGGTCTCCTCCGGAAAGTTTTTGAGGGGGAAGTGAGTGTGATATAGAAAGAAAGGAGAGATGGGGATAGAATCATTAGTAAATCTTTATGATATGAACTCTCCAATCTGTGGATTAATTGGTCTTCTAACATTGCATACGCATTGCATGAAAGCTACGAAATCCGCAAATGACATGTTGAAATAACAAAGAAATTTCAACTTAATCATGATAAAAAGTTTATTTCCGACAGCTATAGTAGAATAACAATTGAACAAACAAGTGAAAAAAGGATGGTCTGTATTCGACAAAGTGGGAAACGTAACCTGAGATAATCATCTTGAAGCACCAATTAAAATCCATGAAGGTGAATATTCCAGTACCGTTGCACTGTTGAACGAGACGTTGTAATTTTTGTGAATTCGAAGAACGATAATATTTCAGGAATGCTATATTCCTCCACACAATGTTGCGCAAGTTGTCAAAGGAAATATTCATCGTGTTGCATACATTTCTCGTAAACGGTTGTTATTGCAGCACACATTTTCTAGCCGTCTTCTAACTTATTTTGCTTCATGTCGCTCTGTTTGCTGGTAATGGGAAGTCGATTTGATGGCTTTAAGCGTTCTTTCATGATTTTTTAGATTTATTAAATACAGTGACATACAAAAGTAATATGTTGTGTGTACTGTGGAATATTTTTGCAGAATTAGAGAGGAAATTGCCAAGTCCTTGAATGGAAAACGAGATAACTTGTACGGGAAACTACATCCAAAAGAGCTACACAACTTTGCAACTAAAACAGTGTATGTTGGAAAATTTCAAAGAAACTACAGGTAAACTCCAATTTCATTTACCATGTACCTAGGTCGTTTGCTGAACCAGTTTATAATGGGATTCTTCAGTGGTTTACTTCAAATACAGCAGATAGAGGAAATGATTGAAGATCTAGCTTAAAACACAATATTCTTGTGTATACAATTATCGATATTAGAATTTCAGATTCTGTACTGTGGGGTTGCTACAATGCTTTCATATGAATTTGGGGCAAAAAATTTTCTGGGTACATTTGCTGTTATTGATATTTATTGAGAGAGAGAGAGAATAAGAAAAATGAGATTCCGTCAATATAAATTGTTTGTATTTAGTTATTTGTTTTATAGCTATGTGCCCTTGAATATTGTGGAGTTTGGTTGTGAAGTATTGAATATTAATAATTATCTCAATGCATTCATATAAAAAGTCAAGCATATATTTAGGAAGAACTATGAGCAGGCCTAATTAACTTTCAATTGCGTTCTTATAGTTGGTTATTATTGTACATTAAGGGCATTATAATGAAGTTATCTTTCAAACTGTGTGATAATTAAATACGTATGTAACGATCTCATGCACTACAATTTAGCCAATTAGATTTTATGTAAATTTATACATTTAATATTCCATGTAGGCTATCATGTATTTAAATTGTAGGTTACCGCAATGGTCGAAAATGCTCTGTAAGTGCGGTAGCCATGTTTAAGGTAGAAATATAACACGAGTAAAAAAAGGAACAGTAACCTTCCGGATAGCAAGTAGTTGGACGAACACCCGTAGCCACAGCAAAACCTGTGTCTTACAATAAGAATCCAAATAGACTTCTTCGTTACGAAATTGTATGCCATTTAAAAGATTAAACCCTTAATTTTCATAACATATTTTGCTGTCAGTGACGTGTTTCGGTGGTGTTTTGTATATCTGTTTGCACTACGCATTATTTACATGGTCAAATTTCCATGATTAACGTTTCAGTTATGCAGAAAATGCATTAGTTGTTTTAGCATGACCTTCAAGGGTGCTTACTAACCTCAGGGAAATTTTTCTACCATAGCTGGTATACGTGATTTCGACTTACGTTTTCATGAGGGATGTGCAGTTGAAGCTTGTTGTATATTTTATAACCAGATGTACGTTTGAACATAAGCAGCCAAACTCGCTTACATTCGTTTTAAATTCTCATCACATAGAGTTGCTAGATTTCCTGCACTGTGCAAGCTAGAAACAAGTAAATCATAATAGGATGACCATCAATTCATAACGAAGTCAAATATTCGAACCTGCTTTGCCAAATATACACTGTGAAACCCAATTGACAGCAGACAAGTTCTCTTTGATGTGTCTGCTAAATGGAGGGACCAGTAAATTACGACGAACAAAGCCACACGTCACTACAGCATGTGATGTTCATGAGGGGAAATAAATACATTGCTGGAGGCGATGCGTGGACTTGTAAGCCATTCAAAACCGTGATTCTAGTAATTGAACTGTAGCTACTTGAGCTGTCGTTTCCATGGCATTTTTAACGATCTGACAGGGAACATTGTTACTTATAGTATCCATCTGTGTTTGTTATGGGTATACCAAACATTCAAAAATATATTCACATACTTTCTAAATGAAGGTATTATTATCGTGAATGTAGTTAATGATTCACACACACACACATATATATATATATGCATGCATACACACATACTTGCTTTATTTGTCTTGAGAAGATGCCTAACCATTATCCGGGTACGAAGACAAATATTTCATGTAAGCTAAAAAATATTGTATTTGTTATTGACATATAGAAAGAAACGTATTTAAAGAATATACAAGCTGCAAAAAGTTCCCATAAAGATAAAACGAATAATAAAACCTAACAAGAAAGGTCGATTTAAAAAAAAAAGCTGAGTTACTAACTAAGAAAATGAAATTGCCCCACTATTTTCCACTGAAGTTCCGTATATTTATATGAGGAGGTAATTTCACCTCATATACAATTTATGTTATTCTAGAATATAAGTCGAGTTGATGGAGTTTTATACAGTGACATGTAACCAAAGAAAACCAATAAACTCGACGAAGTCTATTTACCTGGCGATGCGGTACAGCAGTAAAATTTTGGCCTCGCATTTGGACGGACCCGGGTAATATTCCCGGCTCCAGCTGCCCAGATTTCGTTTTTCCATTGCTTCCCAAAATCGCTCCAGGCGAAGGCTTGGATGGTTACTCAACAAAGGCCATGGCCGACTCCTCTCCCAGCTCCTGTCATTGTGTAAAGTTGTATGTAACCGTTTGTAATGACTTCGTGTTTTCGAAGAGTGGCAAAAGTCCAATTAAATAAATAAAAACAATGTATATTTCTTACTGACCAGATTTAGTAACTAAACTTAATGGAGCAGCTAACATTTAAAGAGTTAAATAAGTGAGCCGTTGCTGCAATTATGTTCGTGTATTTCTGTTCTCTCTCCAATCTCTCTCTCTCTCTCTCTCTCTCTCTCTCTCTCTCTATATATATATATATATATATATATATACATACACATATATGTAAATAATTTATTTATTTAACTGTTTGATAGAAAAAAAAATGTAAAACTTCATGGAAGCAAGAATTAATCTGCAAATATGTTCCCATTTCGTATAAAGTACATTTATTCGTTTGAAGTAACCGTAATATTCGAAAGGTAATAATTATAAGAATACCCAAAGGTTAACCCCTCCGTATTTTAAGGTTTAGTATTACAAAGGCACTAACTGTGGTTTTTGCGGAAAGTTTAGTTTGCTTCAGAGAATATGATTTAATATTTTTGGAGTTCTTACAATCACATAAAATTTAATCGTTGCTTTGTGGACATTCTTTAAACAATGAAATGGTTATAAATTTACAAGTATTTAGGTGCTGCATGTTAATTTAAACATTTTATGACTGAACATTTTGACGAATTGCACAGAAAATCTTATTTTTAGTTCCTAGCATTTATTTAAAATAAATAGATATTCTTATGCGGAATGGTTTCTTAAACAGGCCATGGCCGACTTCTATGCCCTTTCCTCCGTGTTCCTCTATCAAGTCCATGTGCTGTTCGAAGGCACGTAAAACCAAATAAATAAAATAAAAACTATATAAATAGTTTTACGGTACTAAATTAAATATTTTCTGTGATATTTATACAACATTTGCGTTAGTTTTTTTTAAACTTTGCACTTATTGCACGACACCTATAGCAAAGTATGATTTAATTTTATGTAAGTTAGTGCGATATTCTGAAATATTTGTGGAATACATACAAAGAAAATTTTGTTTCTTTCTCTCTCTTAAAATGTAATACAAATCAATGTAGGCCTCTTGCTATACTGAACCCTTCAATTATGTGGAATATTACACGTAATATTATCTAACTAATTAAATAATTGTAAGAAGAAATATCGCCGCAATACTTTTTACGATGCCTGAACTGCTACATAAACGGAAGCTGTTCAGGTGTAATTATTCTTCATTGTCAGTCTTTACGACAAAGGGTCTGCGGTACTTCTTTTCCATTACTCCAGTGATTACACCTTGGGGAGGAGCTGCATTAACACCACCAGACCTCTCGCAGTTTGTCTCAATTAGGAAGGGTGGCAGGTTCAACTCGCCGACGAAATCCTTAATTTTCGAATCTGGAGAAAGGGAGAGGAAAATAAAAGTGGGACTCAAGACCTTGAACTGCCGTTCGTGCGAATTGTTCTCTTCCCTGGAGGGGCTCCAAATTAGAACCGACGAATCATCTCGCTCCGAGAAGAACGCGATTGCAGAGAAAGTCTGTTTCACTTCTGGAATACACAGTGTCCAATTCGAAACTTCTGAAGTATTTACATTTTCCTTGCTAAGCCGGAGAATTACATAGAAATCAACGAACAACCTTACTTTTACTCAACAGTTTTTGGCAGACAAATAAACGCTAAAATGTATACGCTTTTGGAAACTAATATGGAAAAACTACAAAACAGTATCACTGAAAGTAAAATTTTGTGGGATGTCTTCCCTGCGAAATAATTTTGTAGTAACCACGAAATAATTTTGTGGTGGCCTACAATATTTTAGTGTTGTCAACAAAAGGCTTTTCTGGTGACAACGAAATATATTTTTCAGGGTAAGTACCCACAATATACTTCGTAGCTGCCACAAAATATATTTTTTTGTGTGTGATATTTACCAATGTTGAAAGCAAATATTTACCTAGAATGATTTGTTAGGCGCAATTGCGCCGCAATTAAACAAACGAGTTTTCGTCGTCAGAGACTGTTATTCATATATATGCTGCTCAGCAAACATGTTTGCTCAGATCAGTTGGGGAAAAACATTTTTTAGGGATGCTGATTTCTGATTTTTGAAAATTGGCTTCGAGAAACCCTACAATTCTGAGCTGGTGCTTTTATCCTGGAATTGTGTGCCATGAACTGTGAAGCTAGAACTTACAATTCTGTTTCTTATCTGATGGCCGTATACGCAAATGTCCTTCACATATAAATTGTGTGCTTTACTGAAGCAGTGGAATACTACTTAGTTAAATATCTTTACAACTATAACTTTGAAATTGTCACTAACACTCGTGTCCAAGACGGTTCATTGCATTCAAAACATACTATTTAGTGTTTGGTTAATTGTTCAACTAAAACGAGTTCAGAAATTTTGTGTATTATATAACAGGTTTTATCATCTAAGTTCATTTGAAAGGAATTTAAAAACTAATATAATTTGATTAATGCTTTCAAAAATGTAAAAAAAGACATTTAATCGTAGAAAAATAAGCTTTTCATGGAACGTATATTAAAAAAAATCCTACAAATTTCGAAGATATACTCCGTAATCCTAATTCAAGAGAACAAATAACACCCTAAAATTATAGGTGACTTTAAAACATATCAATAATACCAAGATTAAGAGTTAGTGGAAGCTAACTTTTTTTACTTTTGAGGCACAGAAACGGGGAAGGCGATAAGTCGAATACAACACGTCCGTCAAACACCTCATCGCCTCTAGGCGCGAAGGACTAAACTAGCGTGCAGCGTTTTCGTAGAAACAGTTTTTCAATGGGACTTCAAGCGATGACCCTGTTGTTTTATTTGTGGAAACTACGTGGTGCAGTCCAATGCAGGTTTCTGTGATTTTCTTTTACAATTGCGGTTGATATTTTCTCAGCTATAGCAACGCGGAAAAGTAATTTTTTTTTAGCACTTTGAGGAGCTTAGAAATCATGTTTTTAATTAGCGGGCGGCATTTTTTAAAATCATAGGGACACAGTTTGAAGTGCTTATTCTTTTCTTAGATAAAATCATTGGAAAATTTTTAAATAGATACACAATAAAACATACTTTCCAAACCACGCTACAGCACGGTCCACGCGCCAGGTCCACAAACTCTTCAGTCAACGATTGTTATTTCGATATGAGCCAATGGTTGAAATCAGTATGGTTTTGGGAAAAACACTTCAAACTGTCCAGTATGGTTTTAGGAAAAACACTTCAACCAATGATGCAATTTTCAAACTCACAAATTGTATTCTAAATGCACTCGATAAAAAGCTGCCTTCTGTTGGAATTTTCTGTGACCTCACCAAAGCTTTTGACTGTGTAAATCACAAATTGCTGGTAAACAAATTAGAATTTTATGGAGTTACGGAAATTACTAACAAACTAATGATGTCATATCTTTCAGACAGACAGCAACAAGTATGTGTTAAAGATAAAAGTTTTTAATTTTTCTCAAAACCCGGTAAAATAAAACATGGTGTTCCACAGGGCTCAACTTTAGGTCCACTATTATTCCTAGTGTACATACATGATCTACCACGTTCCCTGAATCCTCACGTTACACCCATTTTATTTATTGATGACACAAGTATAGTTGTCTCTGGTGATTCTGTAGAACTCAGACAAATAGCAAATACCACATTTACAGAGTTGAACTCATGGTTTTCCTTGAACAAATTAAATCTTAATATAGGAAAAACACATATTATGAATTTTTTGATAAAAACAGTAAACAAATGGACGTATATATTGCTAGCAATGAAGAAAAAATCAATGAAACTACTAAAACTAAATTTCTTGGTCTACAAATGGATGTGTTCCTAAATTGGAAATCACACATTGAATATATTCTACCTAAACTAAGCTGTGCTTGCTTTGCTTTATGTAATATTGTCGAAATTTTAAACAAGGACACAATAAGAATGGTCTATTTTGCATATTTTCACTCTATCATGACATACGGCATCATTTTTTGGGGCAATTCCACTGACAGTAAAAAAGTATTTTGTATGCAAAAAAGAGCAGTAAGAATAATGAACAGTAAGAAACAAACTGACTCCTGTAAACCTCTTTTTAAAAGCACCAAGATATTGCCATGGCCATGTGAATATATGTATTCACTGCTCCTATTTATGTCTAAGAACAATAACATTTTTGAGAAAAATGAATTCTATCACAAGCATGACACTATAAATAAAAAACACATTCACATGCCCTCTGTAAATTTAAAATTAGTACAAAAAGGGCCTTTCTATTCTGGAAGTAACATTTTTAACAAACTACCAAAAAACTTGCAAGAAATATTTTTCTCAAACCCTAAACTTTTCAAAAGAAAACTGAGGGATTATTTCTCTGAACATGCTTTTTATTCAGTAGAAGAGTACTTAAATCATAAACATTACATTCCATACTTGTATAACAGTGTACATGTCAGGTCTCTTTCTCCCGCTTTTCTTCTTCTTTTTCAGATTATTGACGACTTCATCCAGTTGAAATATAGGAAGTGATGAACGAAGATTTTTTATTCATATTATATTCTTGTACATGAATGTATAACCTTATGTTATGTTTAACCTTATATCATGTTTTTTATGTTATAACTATATATTATGTTAACTCTATGACATGTCCAATATCTTTGTACAACATGTGCAGAAAAGATCATAAGGATGCAATAAAACAAACAAACAAAATTGCAGTGCACACTCAAGTGTGTCTTATGTGTGAAACTGCTAACATACTTAAAGTATAACGAATTATTAAAAGATTCCACCATTTTATTTGTATTGAAGAAAATAAGTGCTGGTAACTGAAATTCACGAACTGTACCAATAAATAATTTTATAGTTAAGTTTCTAAAAACAATTTATTTTGCGGCAAAATCAAAATGCATGTTGTAAAAGTAGGAAGGGTACGATACTTTTATAATACGCTGTAGCAAAGTGTTAATTTTCTTACAGTAAAACAAAATTATTTTGAGAAAATCTTCTAAAGGACATATTATTTTGAAGTATTCAGAAACTATTTGCAGTACCTTGTAAAGCTATACTATTATCGTTTTCGGGTAGTAATGAGGAACTTGTGAGGTAAACAGAACTAGGAATGCGCGATAGTTGCTTGCGGATGTGTGGTCTTCATGGATGAATACAATTCTCACGTCTCACATTTTGTGACACATGGTGGTCGACGCTATGCTATGCAGAAGATACTGTGGGCATTACACACTAATATGTTGGATCGAATTTCACTGTAAATTTCTTAACTCGCCAACAGTTACGTGTAGTAATCTGCTGTCCGTATGACTGTGCTAACACTCACTTGTACCAGTTCATAACTTTGCAAATAAACTTGTTGATGCAGTATATGTTTGGGAAGTACAGATATGGAACAACCACGGCTTTAGAAGAACATGAGTGAACTCTGGTCTGAAATTTGGTTCTATTTGTATATTTTTTGAGTTATTGAGTTCCTGATATCGTCGGTGCCACAAGTAGCCTACAGTGACTATATTTTAAATTGTTATAAAAGAACATGAGTAATTTGTGCCATAACCGCCAGAAGCATTAGCATTATGATCGTAACATTTCCTTTTACAGTACTGTCAAAACAACACCAGTGTACCGTGCTGAAGTTTTTTAGAAGATAACTCTGTCGATAAGGTCGAATCGGCAGCGTTGATAAATAGGCGAATGTTCGTACCTACAAGGGCCGCTGTATTGTAGTGATTATACCAGACGTCTTCCACCAAGGTGTTTGTTCCGAGTTCGTCTACCTGAGGGATCGTTACCGATATTCGTATTTGGAAAACGTGAAAGACTTTGTCGTTGGCCAGTGGGGGGTTCATGCAGGTTCTCCCCGTTTCCTCCGCAATTATATTTTGGCACTCTTCCATACTCACCTCACTTCTCCCTTCAATAGCGCTTTGTGCATTGGAGGCTGAGAAGCGGAATAGTGATAAAGAGCTGCACTGACGTGATTGGCCATGCAATTTTACTGGTGCCAGTCTGTACCAGAGTTCATTGTAAAACCCTCGATTAGTTTTACATTCGAGTATCGAATTTCGTGATATATCTGTGCTGGAGGAGGTGATGCTTAGAAATTACTTAATAGTTCTGCTTAAGAGTAGCTTTTCTTTAGATTTTTAAAAATAATATCTACTTTTAAAAGTCACATAAAATACATTGAGTAACCTATTATTCACTTCGGTGTTCTGCAGAAAATATCCAAAGTTAAATTATGTATGTATTGCTTTTCCTTCTTTTAAGGAAAAACACTGCACTCCACTCGTTTATGAATTATACCATAACTGAAAGTTTCAACCTAGTTTTCTCATTCAAACACCATACACACAGCTCAAATGTTGAAAGTATTGCATCACTTAAATTTACAACTTACTTCGTCAACTTATTAACGGTCAAGTAGTGTTTGATTTTTTTAGTTAGTAAATACTCTTAAGGTGGACTCGTGATTCGTTTCACAGGGGGTAGTATCTTCAGTAAAATTTACGATTAATACAATACACTAACGAAATATAATTTTACTGTGAAAACCAAAGTCTTAATGTTAAATTTGGAATTGAAAATGTCAATAACGTTATAGCGTAATTGTGAGCTCTAAGGAAAATAATGCTGCAGGTTGGACACGATGTAAGTAAAACATTTACAGAAAAATAGAATTATCAGGTCAATAACTGAAATTTTATTTCAAAAGCAGCAAATTTCATGATTTTTCCAATTATTTATAATTTATTATGTCTTATTGTAAAAAAATTGTTTGGCCGACATACGTGTCGTTCGTTACTGTACGAACAATATAGGATAATTTATTATTTTGTAAATTTGGCACCAATGAACATAGTGTGCTACATATTTGAAAGTGGTACATTAACAATTGTTTTGTCTACTCGTACAATCCCGTCTCATCTCAAGGCGTCTTAAAACACATTAAAATTGGCAATGGTACCAATGATGGATTTTAGGTACCGTAAAATGAAGTCATATTTTTCAATTCTCAGGATCGTTACTTACCTACAGCAGTAGTGTTGTCGATCGATAAGATAGATATGCATGTCACGTTAGGACAGGTCCAAGTGAAGTTCCTCTAATCTACGCATATTTCTACCCTGGATCTCACAGTTTCATTACTGAGTGTGGGCAACACTATCTTCGTGAAGACCCTGAACCCTCCAGGATGACCCAGAGTGACCTTTACGAACCACAAATGTATCCTTATAACGTCACCTACGTAGCAGTTTTCTGTTCCTCTTGTAACCCGACAACAACGCCTATGAGGACTGTCAACCTATCCTACGCTGTAAGACACAGATTGCACGTTATCATGCTGTAATGGGCAGGTGTAACAGCAAGGCCTGTTTATTGTTCACAACTGGTGAGCATAAGAGAAAAAAACTAACGAGATTTTTAAAACAGTTTGTAGTAAATTTTTCTATTTTAATATTTATATAAACATTACGTTTTGTAGTGAAATTATGACAGAAAAACTCGGAACTACTATTGAAAACAGAAAGGTAAAGGTTTAGTACAGTTTTGATTTGATGGCATTTGTCGTTTTAACATTTTCTCATATAATTTCGCACTGTATACACGATGTATTAATGTGGTTAAAATATAGTTAATTTATGTTGAATATGCTTAATACCAAAATAATTATCTTTATATGTAATTTATGTATGTAATTTTCGTAGAAAAAACCTAATTATATGGTGTGCTCTACTTTATAAAAATAAAATTGTAGAAATATGTAGAAGTTGAATGATAGACATTTGCCTAAGAGGCACTAACTCTGGCTGAGAAAAGACCCGAGGGAAACATAAAGGCGAGAAATTCGCTACCTCTTTCACTGACGGAATAGAGAATGCTCTAAAATTACCTTTGCCGAAGTAAAATTTTTAAGAATTTTGTCTGTCCTTGAGAGCAGTTTGGGGTTGCGAGTCGGATAGGAGAGGTCCGAACCTCTAGCAACTTTGAAAGGTTTTGCGATGCGCAAACAACACGAATATAGCTTAAGAATATCGTTTCCTGCCAACGTGTAGAATGTTGCACGTATCTTCCTCGCGAATTTTATTATGAACGCTAGGGTTAATGTCTGAACAATACGTGATTTGACCGAGTTCTACAGCCATCCAGAGACGCGCCCCAAAGTAGGCCTACAATTTATTTCTTGGTCGTACATGTCATTATTATTTTTGTTTCTAAGTACGTGCAAAAGTTTCGATGTAACTACACTTGTAATACGTGCTTATCCTAAACGCGATACAGTCGTTAAAACAAGATCATACTTTTTATAAAAAAAAAACATTATAAGTGTAATAGATTACACTCTGTTGTTTCAAGAGCCGTACATAAAATATAAAATACTCTTGGCTTACATGAAAAAAAAAAAAAAAAAAAAAAAAAAAAAAAAAAAAAAAAAAAAAAAAAAAAAAAAAAAAAAAAAAAAAAAAGAAATGAAAACAAAATTATTAATGAAAAAATGCTTTGTTGAAAAAAAAATCCTATCTTTAAAAACGTTAAACTGTAAATATGTTTGATGCAAATACGCAGAGATAAATATGCGAGCATAATTTTTGCAAGTGATGTGTATTTTGGGCTTGTATATCTTTGAAAATTTAACTTAACCAAAGTTTATATTAGAGCACAGTCTGTTCCACCAGCGAATGAGATAGCGAATTTCTCCCCGTTCTTATTCCCTCGTATCTCTTCTCAGCAAGAGATTGTGCCACTTGGGCAAACGCTTTTCATTCAACTACTACAGTTCGGAAAGCTCATGAATCTTTGATATGTTCGGGTGTGTATGTCGTAGCCTCATCTATAAAGTGAACGTCGTTCTACGTGAGTAGACAGCGAGGATACTGTCACTGCAGCTTTCATGTCATGCATATTTCATTAGTGTACTTCATATTCAGCTAGTTGTAAGAAAAGAGCAAAACTGCTGTTTCGTTCCGAATATTGTTTTGTTTTATAGCTCGTTGATTTAGCAACACGCAATTACTCTCAAAATATTTTATTGGAAGAGATATACTTCGGATTAATTTTTTGTGGTCCCTTTTTCGTCCCTTGCTTAGAAAATACCGATTAAATAACGCAATTGTATTAATATTGTATCGAACAACCGCCGAAATTTCCTCGCGTGGGTACCTAGCATTGTACGTTAGACCGCTATTGCTCGGAATTAACAGGATCGGGAAACCGTTTGTTATTTGACAGGTTTGCAGTTCACGCAGTAGGGTTTCGTTTATTTTCTTCCGGGGCGGTACCCTACAGTACACAGTATCTTCGTATGGTTCAAGAGGAGACTTCCTCTACTTCTCTTGCATGTAGTCGACTGTCCGGGCTAATAAATCAAGTCTTGGTGGCTCAATTACTTCATGACCCCTGTTGGAAGGGACGGAGGTGAGACCGTTGTCCAGCAACCGGCCCTTGAGTGCGTGTAAGGGCTGCACAGAAAAAAAAAACTGTTTTGTTGTGGCTACAAATTGTTTTGTCAATATGGCCCTCACGAAATAATTTTTTAGTGGTTGCAACATATTTTTGTAGTCACTGCAGAACTTTACTGGAGACAGCAAACATTTTTTGTTGTCAATAGAAAAAAATTTGGTAAGGTCAATAATGACAAAATATTTTGTGGTGACTAAAAAGAATTTTTTTTTCAGTGTGGATACGCCTACTTCTGCGCTAGAAAGCATATTGTTGTCGGCCTGTTAGTAGACACAGTAAAGTACTGTTGGAGTATGGTGGTGGGTATTTGGCGTGGGCTTCACAACTCATACATCTACCTCGTTGGTTTCGCCACTCTGGCCAATGTTCTGCAACGGTAATAGGGCAGTGATGCCAACACATAGCCTCTATTACCCAAGTTCGTCTCCGCCTACTTTTGGTAAGGGCTGGAAACGCCGAGTTTCGCAGGGTGGCTAACGGGGTGAGGATGAAAAACGGGCTCGTTGGAGTCCCCTTGGTGCGTCAGTAAAGCCGGATTCACAACCACACTTAACGTACGTACGAACACACACACGTACGTTAAGTATTAGAGATTGGATTCACAACAATGTTTAATCGAGAGATGCGCGGAAATTGTTCGTCATAACGAAATGTCGGTAATAGATTATCGTAATTTATTTTTATTTTTCGAAGAGAAAAAATAATTGATGACACCGAGATAATTATTTCTCAATATAAATTCATATTTAATTGAGACTGGCATTTGCACATGCTGCATTCACAACCACCACTTAGCGTACGTACGAAGTAGAAAGTTGATCAACTTTGTTACGTACGTACGCTACGCGAGGATGTTGCACACTTGGTTTTATATTTTTACACGTACGTACGCGCGTACGCTAAGTGGTGATTGTGAATCCAGCTTACTTCCTACGGCAGGGTTATGGACTGAATTCCAGAGGTCGGTGAATTTCCCAGCATGCAGCGTACCTCAAAGCGGATTGCATGTCCCAACTGAAGTCTCGCTGATGAGTCGATTTCGTTGAAGGAATGATCAAGTAACCTCAGGAGAGTCGTTTTGTTTGCAGGTGAAAATTCAGGTGCATGGTATTAAGCAGGTCGTCATCCCCTAGCTGAACGGCTGCTATTGTCCCTGAGTACACAGCAAGATTGAAAGATTTCAGTGATGTAAGAAGGATCGTTGGCCTGGTCCACCTAGTGGTAGTAGAGTTTGGATATGCCTCAGCCTCGTCAAGGTGGTCCCTTGGTATCTAACCCACTTCGGAATGTTGACAAGTGAGGCTGTAATCCTACCCACACATCGCGATTGAAAAGAGAATAATCTCTTTCTTTCGAGGGTTTCAACAATAAGCTTCCACTTGGTTGAGCCCACTGGGATCAGGTACAAGGGGATGGACTTGCCAAACTCTGTTAGAGATGGCCTGAAAACTTTCTTACAATTTACATGGTTATGGTGTGGTTATGGTGTGGTTATTAGCCAATTGCAATTAGCTCATTTTAGGAATAAACCCCCAAATTTGGAATAACAAGCCGAAAATTTCAGGATATGTTCATTACATACCCCTTAATCACTGACTAAAAGTCCCAAAAAGTCCCGCTTGGGAATCTCTCAATACAGCTAAAAACGTCCGCCATATTGGATTTTGTGCAATGATTTCAACGAAACCCTATGAAAAAGTAATGGAATGACCTACAGCAGTAATT